>CAEGAE010002061.1:0-12126 GCA_903067095.1 Girardinus metallicus
CAGAACCAAACGAGGAGAAGCAGCATTCAGCTTCTATGCACCACAAATCTGGAACAAACTTCCAGAAAACTGTAAAAAAGCTGAAACACAGAGTGCCTTTAAATCTCGATTAAAAACCCACCTGTTTAGAGTTGTTTATGAAACATAATCAATTATGAATTTAATGAATGTTTTGATTGTTGATTCTGTTGCATGACTTTGTTTTTATGTTTATGATGTAAAGCACTTTGAAATGCCTTGTTGCTAAAATGTGCTATACAAATAAAAATTAGAATTAGAATTAGGTGATGTGGTCCTAAAGTTTAATACACAACATTTTGTTGGAATCACGCTGTTTAAAAAAGTATGAACAATCAATTGTAGTATTTTTGGCTACAACTGCCATTGTCCGTCTGGGCTTATAGCACCATTACTGACCATTTCCTATCAACAGGTTAGAGTTAAATCCTTGACAAAAACCAAATACTTGGAATAGACTTTTCAAAATGTCAAAAATCTCACTCTACTAAATAAAACACATCCTTTCTGCACAGTCTGTGAAGATTAGCCACTAGTGGTAAATATAATAAGAGTTGAGTGAGTGAGGGTGAAGTCCAACAGATATGTTAGGTTCAACTTTCTCAGTATTTTCAATCATGACGAGTGAAACTGACACCAAAATTCAGCCTGACCTCAGTCAGCATTCCTGAGAGGATGACCACCAAATGGGACTGATCCTGAGAGGAGCAGCGTGTGTGAGATCTCTGACTGCTGATTCACATGTACACACACGCACACCCCGTTCACAAACAAAGCTTGTCTAGTTACTGACTTCAAACCTAAGTACGCAGCAAACGGTCTGACAAAATACTTTAGAGGAAGGATATGCATGCATGTGAGAGGGAAATAGTCCAATAGTTACATCAGTGTTTATAGAGAGCTGGACATTACAGATGTGTTTTAATATTGTCCAACACTTACAATTAAAAGATACACGTGTGACATAAAACCTCTTTTTCTTAGCAATGACTCAAAAGAGACACGGCGATCAGAAGTACAGTAGACCTCCAGTTTCCTCACAACTAAGCAGCATTTTTTTAAAAAAGCCAATCAACCTAATACTGTGGGAGACAGCTAACCCTAACCTTAACAAGGGCTTGAAAACATCAAATTATTTTGGGATTATTGTACATAATTAAGATTTTTATGTTGCGAATAGGGTGACAATGTAAACACGAACTTGGATGAGGAGAACAAGACGCGACACAGGCAGAACAATGAAATCCATAGAGCTATAAACGGAGGGAAGTGTGGAGAATGGCATTGGATCCAGCCGAGCCTAATTAAGGAATCGTGGAACAACCGTCTGAGGACGATTCTGAGCAGGGCAACTGATGGAGGGAGACTAACGAACTCACAAAACACAAAGGAGAACCAGACTAAAAGTAGAGAATTAAAACTAAAATGCACAATTTGAACTCAAGAAGAAGTTTCCAAGAGCTGCGGCCTGAAGGTCGACAGTGCCTTGTGACTGTGGTAATCAGAGGAAACACTGATGGTAAAACAATGGATTTACTTTACCTTACACGTGTCAACATTCTTCTGGGGTTCTTGTCATTGTGTAAAAGAAAAAAAGACGTTGTTACATTCGTATAATTTTTGAAATACTCAAGACATTTGTTTTATTGATACCAATACTAAAAGCTTTTTAATTATCACAACAAACCGTCACTGACACACACACACAGCTCTGCAGAGGCTACAGTAACAAAATTAAAAGTCACATTAATCTGACAAAGCATAAATTTGTAACTGCGGCTATCTCAGGTTTTAAGTTTTTGCTGTCGGAGATGAAAGCAAAGTAAAACAAATGAATGAGCTAATTGTTTTGGCTCCTCTCATCAAGAGTGTGTTTGTGTGCGTGTGCGCGTGCGTGTACTGGGGGGTGGGGAAGCATGACGTACCTCTTAATACATCTGATGTGAAACAAGCTGGCTTTCTGACAGGAGCTGTCGGTGGGATAGCAGGAGGCGTCCCTATCAATCAACCCGACCCCCAACCGCCAATCAAATGTCCCGAATCACAGCACACAAGACTCTGTTATCGACACAGCCGTCGCTTCTCTCTCACTCCAAAATGGAGAAAGATGCGCATGATAGAGAGAATGGACAGTGCCTTAACAAATGGCTCCTGAATGAAGGGATCTGTTCTGCTGTAGGGGTCCGTTCATCTCTGTGTTGGATAGTTCCTACAGCCTTTCGGTACAATTGGACAAGATCTTTTTCCGTCTCTCTGAGTTGAAAGAGTTAACGTCCTTAATCCTGCTTGTTGTGTGTACAAAGGTTGGTTTCATATCTTTCAGAGTGCCTGGTGGATGTGTCAGGTGTTTACTAAAATGTGAGCGTGTTGCAATTTATTTTTAACTTAATTTTCATGATTTCATTGTTTTCAGTTGTGTTCAGAGGTTACATTCTCTGAGTTGTTTAAGCATCAGCACTACTGCAATAGATTCATGTACAAGCACACTCAGTAGAGACTCTGCTCTGAAGGGCCCTGATGAAACAGTGGTCTTTGACTCTTTTTTAAAGAAACATATGAATGCTGTATATGGAGAAGCAGCGTTCAGCTCCTGCACACCACAAATCTGGAACAAACTTCCAGAAAACTGCAAAACAGCCGAAGCTCAGAGTTCCTTTAAATCCAGACGAAAAACTCAGCTGTTTAGTGTTGCTTTTGAAACATAATCATGAAACATTAATCAATAATTTGATGTGTAACGACGGCAAGGCGTTACACATTTATAGCCTTTCTGTGTGTTCTGTGACTTTGTATTTCTGTGTTTTTATGATGTAAAGCACTTTGAAATACCTTGTTGCTGGAAGGTGCCGTACAAATATGATTGATCCCCCCACTGCCCCACCCCTCAACAGCAGGCTCACTGTGATATGCCAGGCAGGTAGAGGTACAGCTAAGGGGAGTGTCAGTGATAACAGCCTCACAGAACAAAAATCTGAACCACTGAAACCTTTCGTAGGATGCAGTGTGTATTCCAAAATACCTCCTGATCTGAATCATACACACTACATCGAATGCATCATGGTGAGAGGATGATCAATAATGCTTTATTATTTTCTGCTATTAGCAAATTGTGATGCTCACATTACTGCATAGACACACACACACACGTGCGCGCCCTCCGCTGTGCACTGTCACAAGGAGAGTATGGCAGCCTGTGGTTTTCTAACAGTAGTAAAATGAATATGTAAAGAACAGCATTAAATAGAGAGCTGAAAGATATCCAGCTGAGGGCTGGCCTCCAGTCACACAGCTCACGCACACGCACACACACGCACACACACACGCCGGTCCCTTTAAGCAAAGACAACTAACACTTAATCAAAGGTTTGTAAGGGAAATAGCTGCTAACAGATCAATCACCTGGAGGATGGGACCAGCAGAGAGGCAATCCATCTCTAGCTAAGGCCTTATGCTAATGGGAAGTGACGCTGCATTACTGCTGAAAGAGAAACACACAGAGTGGCTAAGATGTTTCATCGGTAAAAACATGACATAAAGCGCAGGGTGTGTGGGGCAGTGTAGTCAGAGGATGTGATAAGAAATGAGCGGCAGTCATCTGCTCGATGTTCTTGAAGTGAATTATATTCTTTGACATCTTTGTTTTCTGGTATCAGTCGATCTCCTGTAGCCAAAATCTTCCTGGTCTTTATATAGAATCGGCAGCAAACCTGCACTTCGTTAGACAGAAAACAGGTCAAACCAAACCTTAATCTAAACAAAGAAACAGAAGTGAGATTATTAATCTAATTGATTTGCAGATAAATGATCTACATAAGTAAATCTGCGTAATAATTTACATAAAACATTTAATGCAAGGCAATTCAGAAAGTTACTTAAAAACATACCAACAATACAATACAAACAAGAAAGCCCTCCGTTTACTTGCACCCGGTGATGCAAATTTAAATAGAAGATTCTCCTCCCACACACCTGTTCTGGCAATAGCATCTAAAGGGACGAACAGTGGTGAGCATGAAAGAAACCGACAGATAATTTACCAGAAATTTACCTCGTAACAAAAGAAACACTCATATTTATTTAATTGTTTAGTAGTGTTAGATTTAAAAAGCACATACTCCAACATAAAGATACCACGGACACACCTGGGATATTGAGCGAAGTAATGTTTAAATAAAAGCATTATGAAAACTTCTAGAGAGATGAAATAAATCAGAAACGGATTTAAAGGACAACCTGTCCCATATTTATATTTGTCCCTTATGTAATTCCGATTAAATGTATTTATTTAGTTTTCATCATCTCTATTTCAGGAAGACCATCTTAACCACCCTGTCACAGGCTCTAATTTATTTATTTAAAAACATGCTATTCATATTTTGTCGAGGCCAAGCCGATGCTTCAAGCCACCGCGGTAAAATTGACGCGCTGATTACCTTGTGAGCAGAATTAAAGTCAGAGCCGTCTTTGATCGTTGTGCAGGTCATCTGTTTATTTTCTTTGCATCTCGTCAGTGATCACCGAAGCCAGAAAATGTGGTCAGCATCTACAGCGTTCGGCGTTCAAAAAACGGTTTCCCCCTTTCGGGTGGAACACCTGTCTTCACCAACAAAGGTTCCTATCAAATAGACCGCTGTTGAACCACGTGGCCTATTCGCAAATACATTCATTCATAATCTTCTCCTACCGCTACTACACGTCATTCGATAATGTAGTTGGTGTACAGGGTGACCTCAGTACAAGCAGAGAGGAAACTAGATCAAATCAGGTGACAGCCAAACAAAATAAAGTCAATAAAGACGATTTAGTAACAGGATGGTAACATGACAGTCAGCAAAGAAAATATAGGGTTATAAGTATTAGGAATGGGTAATTGCTGCCATTACAAACTGTTTAATCTGTTGTCAGCTTGTTGTAGCATGATTTTCTGAGACGCCATTAAACACAACATGAGCGTGAAGATGCTCGGGAGTTTTACGTCCCCGTGGCAGCGACCACAGGACACAAACACATATTCAGGTGGTTGAATGCAGGCCTGCACAGTGGTGTGTGTTAGAATCATGGCGACAAACCAGCAAAAAACTTTGCGCAGGTGAATTGAGTAATAATGTTGGACACGGTTAATGTTAATATAAATGATGACTAAATACAGTGCTTTACTGCACTGTATTTTTTTACTTTTACTCCAGTGATTCTATGAACAATCTTGAGTAGACTGATTTTTGTATTTAAAGAAATCAGAGATGGGAAACATTAGGTTCTTGGCACTTTCAAGTTGGCACACTGAGTGATTTATGGTTGAAGTGTGTCTTTGTTTTGTGCGAGTAGGACGGGGATAGTTGGAACATGGCATACACAGCTAAAATAGCTGATGTCGACCTGTTTGTGTGTTTGACAGTGCAGCAGAGGATGTGTGTGGTTACGTGTTTTTGTTCAGGCACTGTCTGCTGTCTGGCCTTGTCTGTGTCTCTAGACTTTCCTCCTGTTTCATTTCAGCTCTTCATCCTGTCCCTCCTTGTCCTCGCCCTCTTATCTTCTGTCATGTCTTAACACTGTTTTTGTCTTTAATATTGTTTTCTCTTCCTGTTTCCTGACTGCAGCTTATTTATTTCCTGACCTTAATGTTTTCCCAATTAACTCTATGCTTTCAAGAAAAAAGTGTTGGTTCTATCCCAAGTTTAACATCTTCCAAGTCCACCTTTCAGTCCACAGCTTTTTTTCCCTCAAAAGTCTTGGGGATCATCAAGAGTTTTCTTCGACAATGTCTGACTTCACAATGGAACATATGGAAGTTTCCTTGGGAAAAAAAATGACTTCCTGTTCTGAGGGGGCAGGGATTTGATGATATCAGGCATAATATTGGGCATTTCTATGTGAAAGTTATAACGTTTTTAAATTTATGGTGAGACAGCAAACTTTAAGGCCTGGCCACGCCCCTTCAGCATGCACAAAAACTCAAGCTTTTGATAATTTTTAATCCCCAATGCCATATTGGCCAAATATGAACCATATGGTACAAAATCCCTAGGAGGAGTTCAGTAAAGTTCGACATGTATGAAAACTGAAAGACGGCTAACAATGACCCTTTGGCCCAGAATATCCACCTTCCTGCTGGGTTTAGGTCTGACCGCCAGAACTCCTTTTTCCTTCTTTAAGTGGGTTCCACCTATGTACCAAATTTCAGCTCGGTACATTTTACCTGTTGGCCTCTCTCACATTAGGAGGAGCTGTAGAGTTGTTTGGCCACGCCTATTTTCAATGCCATCAAAACACAAGAATTTCACTCATGGGGCAATTTTGGGTAAAGTTTGACAAGTTTTTGTATATGTTTAGGCCTCCTAAATAGTGCTTCATTTGTGTCAAAAACTAGAACATTTGAATTACAACAGGCTTCACAGCACTTTCATGGATAAATAGCGCAGGTACGGCGGCAAATAAGATCCACTCAATAATTGGCTTTCCTGCGCCCTCTTGGAAAACATTTCTGCAAGATATTTTTCTTATTTTTTATGTACCTCTACTTACTCTCTTACTATCTTCCTACCCACTGTCCCAAGCTTCCAGCAGTTATTTTTGTGGTCGACGAGTCACTCCTGATGCTGTAATCAGCATAACTGTGGTGGCCTGCTCATTACGCTGGGCTTGCGCTGTGATTTAGACAAATTGTTATGAGATGTCTTTGCCTCTCTAAGAGGAAAACACTAGTTGAGACACATTGAGCTGGAATAGGAAAAAAGAACGTGGTCTAGAGCCAGAGGGGAAGGACGCTGTTGGTCAGTCGAAGATGGGGCACGTGTTGTCTCTTTAAACGGATTACGGTTGTCTTTGAGAGGATGTTAACCAGCAACAGGAGAACTTTAGCACCACCCTTCAATGTGCTTCGTAAAGTGCAAACAAAAAGAATGACACAACCAGGTGATTTATTGCAGGTTATCCATCCATTAATCCATGTATGTTATTATTGTGTCAGAAAAACAAAACCCCAATGTTTTCTATGACACTGACTTTAGTGTTCAAGGTGTAAAGGTGCTAAAAAAAAAAAAACCTGGTACAGAGGAAATGTCTGCATTCCTGCTAAACGTCTACAGATTTTGTTTATTGCGGACAAGAAATTCCAGCATTTTAAAGTCGACCTGGTGACACTGTGAATACACAGCCTCTCTGCAGGTGCGTACTGACTCAGTCGGTCTTGTCCACACGTCCTTCTGAGGGGTGCATGGTTCTGAAACTTGTCAATCCTAAAGTAAAAGTAAAAAAAAAAGAAAAGAAAAGAAAAAAGTGCAAGCATGAAAACTAAGCTTGTAAAATGTAAACTTGAATCCCCAAAATTCTGAGATGTTTATGTTTGAAGGTAAGCCAGCCTTATGGTGAGCTCTGAAGGCTCGGCCAGGTGTAGTCTCGGGTGTCGCTTGATTTTCACATGGTTGAATTGGACGTCTTAAATCAACACAGCAGTCTCTGACAAGCTGTTGGATTCGAGTTTGTCCTTGGTCAACCTCATAATCTTACAGCTGTATCTTCCGGGCCAGATCCAGAATGCGGCCGCCACTGAAATCACAGGTTGCAGACGGACACTGTGCATTGACCTCTACGTGGACCAGGCTGCACCAAGCTAGCTAAACACACCTCTGTCCCCACAGAGCCGAGCTGTTTGTTCTCACAGCTACGTTCCAGAATTAATGAGTAAAATATTCATTTGTAATCCAAGTATAGCTTTATTTGATCTTTTGGTTCCAGCACTTATGGGATGTATTTTGAGTCAGACATGAGTTCCGACTTTTAGGCTTTAACAGAGTGTGTGTGCTGTCATTCTGCCTTGAAGTGTTACTATTTCAGCTACATCTGCTGCACTTAGTGGTTTCAGTTTCCCAGTCCGTTCAAAACACAACACACCTTTGAGGTCGCAGATTCCTCCAGCTTACAAAGTGAGTCGTCAGTGGAGAAAATTTACAGCTCTTTTTTTTTCTGGAAATCCCAGTATGACTGTAGTGTAATGTATTTCCCGACATCTGTTTTTTCTGTCCCACTGTTCTTTGCTGTTGCCTAATTTTTCTCAACGCATTCGCTACACCTGCTGCTGTTTCAAAGCTGCAAGAAAGAGAAATAAGAGTTAGACACCTGGACCAGACAAATGAAGCTTGGAGTTGGAAAGATTATATTTCTGTTCATTACGGTTATAAAAAATGTGACTGCGGTGATTTCAAGAGAGAAACAGTCTTGGATTTAGAGGTGGGCGTCGTACAGTGAGTTTCTTGTGACCGCTGGCTAACGGTGAAAACTGAAAGCAGAGCACAGTGTTTTTTGCTGAGGAAGTGTAGGTCCTTCATCGTTTGCAGCAAGATGCTGCAGATCTTCTATAAATCTGTAGAGAGCGCAGTTTCGTCTGCCATCATCTATTGGGGTAGCAGGACTTAAAAAAAAAAAAAAACTCAAGAAGCTGATAACAAAAGCTGGTTTTGTTTTGGGAACTGATCTGAAACCTCTGGAGGTCATTGTGCACAGAATTCATCATAACATGAAGAACCTTATGATCAAGCCTCAATGTCCTATAAGAAAATTGATCCTCAAAAAAACGGTGTTCTGAATATCTCTGCCACTCGACAGTCTGTCCCACCTTGCACAGATAGAACAGCCACTCCTGGAAGTTGAGTAGCATTTCTTTCCACTTACATAAACACACCCAAGAAATTCAGACCAATCACACGACGGGTTTGCATACAGAGAGGTTGTGACAAGAAGGGGAGGACGACTTGAGGCCGAGAACAAAAGGACGCAGTTTTCGTCACGCAACTGCGACAATGGCAACTGATTCTGGCGGTTTGGCTGAATCACACGCAGCCCTTAATGCAACAGCCGGGTGTTTTCAGTCACAACCTTCGTCATAATACTGATGTCTACAAGAGAGCCCAGAGCCATCAGAATCTACAACAACTTTCTGAAGATACTTTGATAAAGTCGTCATCCACAAAAGTCTTATTAAAATCTGAACATGTTAGTAATTCTTCTAACTAAAAAAAAGAGCAGGTTTCTGTTTGAAACATTTACCTCCCAGTAAGAATACCTCTAATTAAGACCATGAAGAGTAAAAAAAATAATTAATAATCAATCTGTCTTTCTCCTCAGTACCTTAACATCCTGACCTATGTTATAGCTCTGTCAACCATTATTAGAATCTGGAGAATCTGTGATTTTTTTTGTGTGTGTATTTGAACTGTAAAGAGCCTACCAAAGGTCAATAGACTATGTCCCCCAGGGACCAAACATAGGGGTCGCAACTGGGAAACTGCTGCATTGTTATTCATAGGGGCAAACTCTTGGCTCTCCCTTTTGAGTCTTGATAGGACAGCCACCATTACAGGTAGTTGCGAACTGTTGCTGCTTGTTGAGATGAGGGTCTAGTATACAATGAGCTGCTGAAGGGCACAATGACTTCAAATAGGTTTCATGGTAAACTCCCTCTGCACTAAAGAAAGGCACAGACACTTGAAGGACATCTTGTGTATTGAGCTGCGTATTGGTTGTTTTTTGTTGTTGTTGTTTTCTGGTTTTTGAAAACTGTACGACAATCTAACAACACATCGGTGCTTTGTTTTCTATTGAAAAGAGTAAACAGAAGCGGTCACAGATACTGCTTTGTTGACC
Source organism: Girardinus metallicus (assembly GCA_903067095.1). Taxonomy (NCBI): domain Eukaryota; kingdom Metazoa; phylum Chordata; class Actinopteri; order Cyprinodontiformes; family Poeciliidae; genus Girardinus; species Girardinus metallicus. Next base: position 9,658 of record CAEGAE010002061.1, read on the forward strand.
CTCAGACAAATAATGCGAGCCCTGGAAAGTTTATACTGAAGACTGGTTCATGTGGTCAGATGAAACAGACTCACTTTTTGCAGGCACTCATCAGTGCATGAAAAGTGACCTCTAGTGGCAGTTTCTGCAATGTACATAAACCGAGCTGTACAGTCGAAGTTAACCTGGAAAGTTAGAGGTTTACTTTCCATACACCAACAATGCCAAAATGATGAAAGTGTATTCAAACGAATCACATATGCCTGTCATACACACTTGCTACAGTTACTGATCCAGTGTTGATGATGCTGATGCCAACCATGCATCGTGCATATACTTTAGGGAAAGATTATCTATATCCAGTCACAACACTGTCATTAGTACAAAGAAGCAGTGACAGTAATTGTTATCAAATGATCATATTATCATGCAGTTATTGTCAAATTAGCACTCAATGTGTGCACACTACATACAGTATCTGTCAGGTTCTGGGTTGTTTGATTCTAGTTTCCTTATTATTCCTTAGTGTCTTTCTTAGGTCAGTTTTGTTTCTGTTTGATTTTAGTTCAGTCCTTTAGTTACTTTAGTTTTATTATGTTCCTTATGTTTAGCCATTTTTTAGTGTTAGATAAATTTTTCTCGTTACCCAGTGTGTGCACTCTCCCTTGCCCCGTCCGTCCGTCCGTCCATCCATCCATCCATTCATCCATCCATCCATCCATTTCCTTCACCATTATCCCTGATGGGGTCAGGAGGGGTGCTGTTGCTTGTCTCTCCAGCAGTCAACACGTGTTCACATGTCGGGGTGAAACCTGTCAAAATGTTCTGGTTTTCTAAAAAGAAAACATTCCCGTGTGGACAGTTCCTGGGTGTTGGTGCTTCCAGGCAGGTGGATTGTCCAGAGTGAGATTTGATAAGGAGTAGAGAACTCTCTGTGTGGCAGCAGCACGGTGCTAAAAGTTGAAGCTCAGGCCTGCCAAGTTGTAACACTCTGTCTCATAAACGCTTACAGCCGGTAGCAAACGGGTGTCGCTTTTCTCAGCTACGTGTTGGTGCATTTAAACATAATCACTGGTGGCCTGAAGACACAAAGGACAGGAGAGAACACAGGCCGGTATTCTGAGGGCCGAATGAGCCGAAATAAGCAGGTTTGCTTGTGATGTCGGAAATTAGGCGAAAACACAAGTGAACGTAAAGCTAACTAACCTGTTAAACGTCTTGAAGAAGTAGAGCTAAAGAATCAACCGAACATCACGAGAAAGAGCAGAAAAACATTACAAAGCACAGAGTCTGGAGACATCAAGGAGGTGAGCTTAAAAAACTACCACATGTAATGGAAGAAAACACTGCTATGGAGGTGTTTGTAGTCTGAAGTTGATGAGTTTTTTTTTTTTTTTTTACAATTGATTGAACTTCAACATTCAGTCTTTCTGAGCTTGAACATGTTTTTGGTTGTGTTCTATTCATACAGAAAATAAAGCACACTGCGTTTCCTCCTGTATTAAATAGTAGGATTACAAGACAAAAGTAGAGGAGACTCCTGCCTATTCTGTATTCATGGAAAATGTGCCTATTTGTTTTTTTTTTTTTAATTTTCATAAAGCATGCCTAAAATATATTAAAACAATGCAATGTGGGGAGCTGAAATAACTGCACAATGATACCTGACACAAAGCTATGCTACTATTAATCTAGTACGTCATAAAGATTATTTTAAGATATTAAAAAACCACAATCCTTTGGTTTTAAGAGGCTGACATAATTCTACAGAAAGACATAATGCCAATTTTGGATTCGGCACATCAAAATGACCCTAAAACGGTTGAAAAACCCCACACAATGTTTTGGCTGTCAATCAGTGTAATGATCAAATGTAAAACTCCAAGTTTCACCTGAGATCGTTCTTCTAAGATATCTGGAAATACTGATGAAGACTCCTGCAGTCCTGTTACACTACTCACACAAATAAACTGCTGACACAAATAAACTACTGACACAAATAAACTACTGACACAAATAAACTACAGTACCAACATATTATTTAATTCGGGTTGTTCCATTTCAACAGTTCAAGTTCTATGAATATGTAAAATTAAATTTAGAAATACATTTCGGCACTTTTTCTTTTTTTTTACCAACACAGCCAGTAGATCACAGTCAAAATGGACTAAAAGACAAAACAACCACACGGTTGTTTTCTATGGAGCCCCCTAAGGGACATGGGGGAAATTTTTTCTTTTGAACTACCTTGCGAAACTTTTGCGTTGCCTCTTAATATGCTTAGTTATTTGCTGGTCTATTTTGTATACAGTCATGAATGTCAATTTAAAATTTCAAATACATACACATTAAAGAGCCTCAAAGCTTACTCTTAACTCTTTGATGCACAAAACTGATTAAAAATCAATTTATTCACTGCATGTTTATGTCTGTTTGTGTAAGGCTGAGATGGATCTGCACATGGAAACGGCTCTTTAAACCATTCAGACC
>CAEGAE010002064.1:0-19378 GCA_903067095.1 Girardinus metallicus
GTGATTATTCCAGTGAGTGCGTCATATGTGGTCCTTCTTCCTTGTGGGTGTGTGTGTATGTGAGTGTGTTCCTGGATACTGTGTGTTCCTGGATAACTCTCAAAGGGCTCCCATGTGTAACCTGTACTCTTCTCACCAGGCCAAATCAGAAAAAGGGACAATGTCATCCTTGACACCCCAACTGGCCCAGCAATATTAATATTCCTGGATCAGAACATACCAGTAAAAATCAAGACTGTTCGAGTGTTTTGATAAAGAAGAAAAAATTAATAAATAAAACTGCTGACCCTTGAAACAACTTTTCATCTAACTTTATTTTCCAATAAGTTATTTGAAATATGAATCCTATTTCATTCTGTTTATTGTTTTGTTTGTTTATTGACTACATTTTAAAAGATCAAAAAGGAAATCGTCTTATGAAAGCTGGTTGACTTTAATGCTGCAGGGTCTGAGTACCAAGACTCTCATCTCACAGAGGAACAATGCAGTGAATGCTGGATTCTGGTCACTTCTCTGTATCTCTGCTGTGGAAGGTCACCGTATCAATTTGCATTTACCATGGCATTAAAGAAAAGGTCAAGGCCACCAAGTGTAATTTGCACATGGTGTTAGTTTGTTACATAGGGACTCCTAAAATGAAGCAAATCTTCCCACTTAATTACATTTTCCATAAATTGAAAGTTGTAGTATGTTGTTCACAGCTACAAGAAAATATACTTTTCTTATGTCAAATACAACCACTTAATTATGGTAAGCTTTATCAAAAGAAGACTGACTTCTCAGTCTTTTGTAATTACAGCTGCTCTGATCTATTTTAGGCAGGGTGGCTGCACAGGCAAGTCACTGAACTGCAGTATATGGAGGGTAACACCCTCCAGATTTAGTAAGATCTGAGTCCAGCATCAGATCCAACACACTGACTATATTTTGGGATCTGAATATTTAGGTCTGATATTCTTGCTTTTCCATGTGCTGCACATTGCACATTTAATTGAAAACTAGTAAAACACATTGGATCGGATACTATGGGTATAAAATATTGCCTAAAAATCTTAAAGGTTAAGATTGGTGCTTCATTTTTGTAGTAGAAGCTTTTGGTGATATTTACAAAAAAGTAAACAGTTTTTCCTATTCACTGATTCTTACTAATGACATTACTTGCATATGTTCAATATGTCATCAGTCGATAGATGCAAGAAAACAAAAATACAAAAAATGCAGATTCAAGGTTTTTGCAAAACAGGTACTGCTTACATCCTCCAGGGTTTCAGAAAATGTATGCCAGGCAAATGTGCACCTTTGTGTTGCACCATCACCTTTGCAGTATCAGATGGAATAAAATTTTGTAAAAAGGTTTTTCCCTGTATTCAGCTCATTTAAAATTTGAGGATTTTTGTTGTTGTTGTTTCTTTGATGTTCTAGTGAGCCAAAGTGTTTTATTCGTTAAAGACACAAATACAATTCAGATCCGTTATGTTGGACTCTATGGCCAGGTTGTTGTGCACATGCAGGAGGTGCAGAGTGTGATTTGAAATCAACATTGGTCAAGTAAAAAAGAAAGGAAAAGGTTTATTTTTGTTCTTTTCCATCTTGTCCACTGTGGTTCCTTTGGGGTTGTGAAATGAAAGTGAACAAAACTCCATGTTACTCACAGGAAGCATAAATGCTTAGGCATAGGGAACATTTATGTACAGCATATTCCTTTTGAGCTGCAAGTTTTGGCCTTGTTACACCTCTTCAATGTTTTTGTGTATTTTTCTGTGGTCTGTGTTGCTAAGATTAATTAGCAATTTGTATTATTTTTATTTTGTTTTACTTTCAAGATGTATAATGTCTCCCAGTGTGAATCAAATTGCTTTGAAACTGGTCAAGAGTGGATCCCCTTCCAACATTGCATTCAAATAAAAAAACAAAAACATCAATGCCATTTAGATACTTGAAACCTTAAGGGCAAATTGACAGCTCAATTATTCTTTAAATGTGACTAAACCTTAGTTTGTATGTCCTTTCTATTCTGAAAAAGGAAAGAAAGACAAGTCTGCTCCTAAATGGGCTTCAGTGAGCAATGTCTTTCTGAACTCATACTGTTTGTCCCATTAAATTCAGTTGTAATGAATGCATTTAGGGAAATCTTGCCGAAATTATTGTACATTAATGTCATTTTGTGATTTATGTAAAGCCTGAAAAAAAGCTTTCCATTTTCACTGACCAGAGCAGTGAACCTTCTGAAGGGTAAGTGGAAATCCTGACTCAAGAAAAGAAATAAAGAAGAAAACTATGACATTGCTAGGTTTACAAAAAAAACCAACTAGTTTAGTACATAAAAGAAGATAAAATCTATCTTCTCTTTCTGATACATCATGGGTTAATTCATTTCCAGTCAGATACTTTTGTTTCTCATTTTCATTTACCATGAGCACCTACAAAACCTGTATCAAATGTCCTGATAAAATTTCTTCTCATTTCTGAGAGGCAGCCAAGTGTTTAAATTCAGCTCATGTTTCCACCCCACGGCTTGCACTTTCTCTAAAGGCCACTGTCATACCTGCCCTCAATTTGAGTGATTTCATGTCACTTCATTAAAAATAGCCTAAAACTGATTAGAAATGGAAAAAGTTGTGGAAGGTGGGTAGACAAGATTGAAAGTAATATTTAGATTTAAGGATCAAAAATTAAAACTTTATCTTTGGTCAATAGATAAAGTTTTTTGCTTTGTTTAATACCAATTTTGCTTTTTTAATAGCAAATACAAAATGCGGGCCTTTCGGATATCTTGCTGGTCTCCCTTTTTGGATTTAGTACTGAGTTAGATACAAATTAAATGTGCTGCAAAAAGTTACTGAAATACATGTCAAAGCTTATTGAGATAGCACATTTACAGCAGTCTCATCTGACCAAATGCGTCATAACAATCACACAGATAGATCAATGACAAAACACAAAAATAAAATTAAGTAGTACACAGAGCGAAGGCATACAGAAAAAAAAAAAGAAGTCTGATTTTGTTTTGGTTAATGAGGCCAGTCCAACCTGGTTCAGGAAGCCTGAACACAGAATGCTGATTCTGTGTTTGAATCTCTGGACACAGCTTACCATGAACATGCTCTTCCAGGGAAGGAGACACCATGGGGAAGATCAGCCAATCAGAGGTGGATTATGAACCCCAAACAGCATTAGCTTCTTTTCAGGGATCCACTTTTGTAAGCCCACAAGCAAAGCCACAAATATGTAAAAAACATTATCTTATAGAATAATCTTATAGAATCAACCTTTTGATTTTAGTTGGCCTTCAGTTCTGTGCGTTGTTTACAGCAGTGTCCTTCACAGCCAGGCTGCTGGATAATTTCTTTGGTCTTTTTTCTTGACAGAAACTTGTCCATTTCATGCATTGTTTGAGGAGCAAAGCAGCTTCATAGATTTGACAATCAGCCAATAAGAAAGATGAGCATGGCTATTTTTATTTATATTTTATTATAATTACTGTATTATAAAATCTAAAATTAAAAATGTATGATTACAAAATTTATTACAATTAACTTTTTCACCTCTTCCAATTTCATGAGGCGGCCCTTAGGCTCCTGCTGGCCCCCCACAGAGCCTCGGCCACCACTCTAAAAACTGCTCTACACCTACTCACATCAGAACAAAGAACAAACCACTGTGACATTAAAATCAGGTTAATAGAGCTGTTGTCTTTTTTTTCTACAGATGTTTATTTTCCACAACGTGACCATAACAGTGCCTGAGAACTTCACCCAATGCACCACCCACGGTAGTTTTATCCATCGCTGGCAGGAGACTCTCTATAACATGTTCACATTCACGTGCCTCTTCCTCCTGCCCTTAGTCATCATGATTTTCTGCTACACGCGAATCCTGGTGGAGATATCCAGCCGCATGGCTCAGAATAACAGTAAGTCACAAGTCTCTCTTCTGCAGGTCAAAATTATTTTCTAGAATAGAGATAATATTTTTCTTTGTTCCAGCTCTGTCCAGGGACATCCATCTTCGGCGTTCTCACAGTAACATCCCAAAAGCTCGGATGAGAACTCTGAAGATGAGCATTGTCATTGTGACTTCATTCATCATCTGCTGGACGCCGTACTACCTACTTGGCTTGTGGTATTGGTTGTTTCCTGAAAAAATGGAGGAGACGGTCTCTCACTCACTCACTCACATGCTGTTCATATTTGGCCTCTTCAATGCATGTTTGGACCCCATCACCTACGGCCTGTTTACAATTCACTTTCGTCAAGGTCTGAGGAGACGTCATCAAAATTCGACCACCCACACCGAGTTAGAAAACAACACCTATCTGGTGCAAGTGTCTGGCTTATCGTCTCGCAGGCAGATCATCTCTGGTGGTTCCGGTAAACAAACAGGGGAGGAAAGTGACAGCAGCAACTTAAAAAATGCCTCCTGTCCTGTCATTTCAGTGAGTGAGGTTTAATGGGTGAAAGCCTTTCAGGGAAAAACAGGTGTACTTACTTATTAATGTTGCCTACTTTATTGATTTTGTTATGTAAAGCTTCATATGTTGAAGTCAAAAATGTTGGAAATGTCTCATTTCAATTACACCAATGAAAAGATTTAGAAAAGTAAATACAAAATCTTAACATGCTACTCTTTTTGTAAAGACTGAAGGAGACCATCCATAGAACTCAGCAAAAGTTTTATGCTGACAATGGCTATTAAAAACATAAAAATCACAGTTTAAAAAAAAAAAGTCTAAAAATTTCTAACTGGAGAAATTTATGCTCACAAAGCTGTCAGTGTGATGACTGGTGACAATATGATATAATTTTTGACTGCATTAGGGCTATCTGTTGCAGCCACGGTATAAACAGTATTATCTTTTCATTGCTCAGTTTAAAGTTTCCTTTAAGACTGAAATCTAATGCAGAAACATGTTTTTATTAGCGAGAAAATTATTATTTTTTTGTTTGTTTGTTTACAGCTACCTCTGCTTTAGATATACATCAGAAAAGTGCATCTTATGTATAGCCTGTTAGCAATTAACCTCTCTTAAATTATTTAAGATTTTGAGGTTTTATCCTAACATATGATGATATTTACCCTTTACAAAGGCTATACTTTACAGATAAAAAATGACAACATAAAACAATTCAATTTACAATTAGTTCAACACACTTGTCTAAATTGTCTTTGAAACATTATAACATGGTGTTCATCATAAATTGTCTGATTTGTGTGTAACTCCCAAACTCATGGATGTTTCCTCCTACCTCCCCAAAGTGTAAATTTCAGCTCACAGATTCATAATAGTTTAGTTGACTCTTATTATTTAAGGAACTATGTATATATATATATGTATAAACTCTGAGCAGATTACTTGTTGAATCCAACCTCACAGCTGATGTGGATTTGCTTGCTGATTTCTCTTTTTGTTTAGAATGGCTGGTTTTGTTTTCTATGGCAAGACATAAAGTTGACCAGAGCGATTAAAAGCTATACTGTTTTTTTATTGTACTTTATGTATATATTGACATTTAATTTATTCAAATACACTTTAATATGCTCACAATGTTGTTGTTTACAATTGAGTGGGACTTGTGTTTATGTAAAGTTTTGATCTACAACAATCAAAGGTCATTTGTACAGTACTGTAAACAAGTACTACAGTGTCTACCCTACAGATGTAGGAATTTTTGGACCTGCTAAAGTCCTTTCACGGACTTCTGTGCCAGTATAATATAATATCAGCTGTTTCCTTATTTGTATTTATTGTGTTCTATTTGCGCTCAAACATTTTGCATGATTACTTATTGATTATTAGATTATTATTAGTGTTATAAGCTCATTATGTTGTGGATTAATGTCAGTTTTTAGTCAAATCAGGGCAAAACACTTGATTTTGTAATGTTAATTGGATTTCATGACTGGTACTTATAATGTGAAAAAAATACATATATTTTCCTGCTGTTGCCATTTATTCTGTAAGTTCGCTTGTGTATTCTATTGTATTGTCAGTATCTCACTATTTTTATAATAAAAAAAAAAACTGCCTCAAAATCAATTGTACCTCAATAATCTAAATTCCATCCTAAACACATTTAGATTTAAGGTCAGACTGACAATCTCTCTTCATGTAACAGAACAGTCACATTACGTAGCACAGTAGCTTCTTGCTTTATGTAGATTTTAGGAAAGAATGTGTCAGTCTTAAGGAACATTAGCTTTCAGCTCATCGCAGGATAGAAGACAATGAGTATCTCAATCAAGGTGTATTTTTAAATGATGACAAGTGGGTTAACTGTCATTTTTTTAAACTTAGAAGTGACAACAATTTGGCATATACTTTTGACAGAAGAGTAGTTTGACTTTTTCTTCAAATAGTTGTCATCTGGTTAATTTACAAGCAGACAACGTGACTGTTTTGTGGAAAACATCCTGCTTGGTGCCGTCACTCTTAGTTGGACGCCCAACTAAGATCAACGACTACAGATCGGTGGCTCTCGCATCACACATCATGAAGACACTGGAGCGGCTGATTCTCCACATTCTGCAACCAAAGGTGGAGCATGTGGTTGATTCCCTGCAGTATATAGTAAATAGGCCAGAAATGGATGATGTGATCCTACATGCTCCATCGAGTCCAATCAAAGTCAGATTTGTAAGTTTTGAAATCAGCCCCTTTACACAGACTACCTGACAGGGCGGCCAAAGTCACCATATAGAGGGATCTGATGAAGGCCTTCAGTAACTGGAGCACAAAGAACTGCCTCCTGCTGAATACCTCCAAAACGAGATGATCATTGATTTTTGGAGGTCAAAGCCATCGTCCCAGCCTGTTGTCATTAGTGGAGAGGTCATTGAAGAGGTGAACCCCTAAACACCTGCAGGTGCTGGGTCCAATGATCTAACCAGTACAGGACTCTAAGCCTGTGCAGCTTCATCAGAAACTTTGAGAAAACATCACTCAGTCATTGTTTTATTATTAGTGTCTCATACGTTTCTGTAACAATTTCAATTTATTAGCCATTGTAGTTTGTTTGAACACCTCCTACTAAAAATGGGGCCGTGCATCTCAAGATAAATAAAGTCATTTAAAGTGATGTACCAATTCTATTCTGTTATGTTCTACCAAAGTATCTGCATTTATGTCACGTAATATATGAAGTAGTATAATTATTCTTCCACCTTGATGTTGTGACAAAGTGTGTGCAAAAGTGTGTGCTATTGTCTTCTCTGCAGAGCTCACTGCACATGTGAGAGCTGACAGGATGGCAGGTACATGCTCAGGTATTCAGGAGGTAAAGCTCACAAGTGACCCGAAGCACACATGGCATGTTCCATCAAGATGCTAGCAGATACTTCTCATGAGCGATACTTTTCAAAGGGACATGTTTCCCCCTCTGAGAGGGTCCTTGCTTCAGAAATGTAATCTATTACGATGAGTCATGCTGAAAGATTTATTTTCTCTAAAATCATTTCAAGAGAACTGAAACATAAGAGTCCATCTTTGGAAAAGCATTGAGGCCAGGTGTCTTAGTTTAATGTGGGTGATAATAATTAACAATTCATTTTAAATAAGAAAGTGAAGTGGCATTAACATTATATGAAATTCATACACCAGATTTCTGCACACCAGATGGCATGGCCAAAGTAATTTGTGTTACCACATGCCCACTCTTCAACACCGGTGAAGAAAACCTGCAGATACATATTCACACTTAAGAGTTTTTGACCAAAACTTCCTTTCTTTATGTTGAATTCGTCCAACAGGAAATGGACATTCTCTCAACTCGATGTTGTAGTCTCAAAGATACTGCACAACAAAGAAAACCTTTGAAAATGTGAAGTATTGATTCTATGTTTAAATTGAATTGTAATTAAGCATCTCTTTGTCAAAGTGAACATCTGGCACAACTGACTATATTTCATTGAACTAATTTACAAGTACTAGAACTGGACTGTTTTTAAAACATTCTTCAATCTCAGTAAATATGTCTGCAGTTACAACTTTTTTTGTAATCAAGCAACATTTGCAGTTTAACCCAGTCGTGTGAGTTAAAGTTACTCACTTGTATTTGTAGTATACCAATAATCACCAACCGGTAGGGAAATAAAGCTAATAATTAACTGAAATGCATATAATAGTCAAAGTACAAATGGATATCGCTCAGAAAAGCAAAGATTAGTATATATTACATCATGTAATTATGATGGAGCTGATGGTGCTATAATGGCTCAAGAACCTGAATGGAGTAAAGATGCTAAGAAAGCTAAGAACTTGCCACCCGACAGAGCTCAAAGACAGAAAAAAGTAAGATACGATACTGAAAGATGGAAAAAATATATATATATTTTAGTGAGGGAGCCTTGTTTTTATGTTCTTAAGTTGTCTTAATGGATACAAACATTTAATGTATTAAATGTTTGTAAAAAAAAAAAGATTTGGTCACACTACTGAAATACAACATTTAGACAGATGCATGTGAAATGTTAGAATGGCCAGCAGTGTGATGGACATACTGTCAAGTTAATACACAAGTAACACTTTCAAATACTGTTGAGATAACAAATGTCTTCTTATCTGATGCAAAAAGCAACAGCCGGTATATATAAAGGTTGGACTGAAGAGCTTTTCCTCTTGACAGGAAAACAAAAAGGAGCTGAGTCCAGAGGCTGGTCATCCATGAAACCTTTTGTGTTTGCTTTATTTTTCTGATTTTGTTCATCGTGAATCATCTCTCTGCTTTTAAGAGGTCACCGTGGATACTTAAGCCTCCTTTTTTCCCTAATGTTTATAAATGTACAAGACTGGGCTAAATGTCAAACTATCACCTAATTTTTTTACACCAGCTTTTAAGATATGAACAAGGAACTTTACAGTTGTTGTGATGAAGGTTTGCATATAAAATTGGTACAGCCCATTTTGTTCAAAGGTTTCTTTGAACCGACTCATGGATTGCTAGAGAGGACAACGTATTATTAAGCATATTAAGGAAATTTGCTTAGCAATTTTTTTTTACATTAATCTCCAAGTTGTTGTGCACTTTACTGTGGCCTTGACATTTATGCTCCAGAAATTTGTTGTATGTTTGTGCAAGCTTCTCATCTCTGTTTCATTTTCCTACCATGTCTTTTAAAGGCTGATTACCAATTAACAGAGTGAAACAATTGGGTAGATATAAAAAAAAAATGCTTTCATCTGTTGCATTTTCTTTTCAGTGAAAATAAAAAAGTAGCTTTTCTTTATTAACTGAGCTTTAAGCTTTAGTTACCATGCCAACTTGTTTAAGTTGGCATGGTGACGTCTCCATCTTTCTTTACATCAGCTTTCTTTGTATCAGCTTTCATTTGCAAAACAGGCTACAAGTCTGTAGCTATTCAGTTTCATCAAATTACAGTTGACTGTTCTAGAAATATATAACAAAAAAGGTGGAGAAGCGTTGGCCTCATTTTTCATCCCACAACATCCTGGGAACGGGAGAGAGGTTTGTAGATTTTTAAAATCCACAATATTTTCCCCATTTTACTCATGTAGCATTAAACCTTAAAGTCTTCATGGTGAAGTCTGCACACTGACATGGACGCACGTCAATGTGCATCCGAGAGCCGAGTCGTCCAGAAAATTTCCACCTCGGTGAAGGCTATGTGTTCTTAATAGGCAATCAGATCCTCACTGCAGATATTTATTTATGCAAAATACACTGCTGAAAGTGTGAAGCAAGCAAATGCTCTCACGAGTATGATTTGCCATATTAGTTTCATGAACCGTAAAGTTTTTGGCTTCCATGAAGGAATCTACTTGTCTTTATAATCAGGAAAGGAAGGATATTAAGATTTACATCTGACCTAGATTGCATAAGATTTTGATCTCCTATTATAATGTAATTTTAACAGGTAAAGTGGATATGTGGTCTACCAAAGAGTGATCATTTTTGGGGGATTGAAGGTGAAAATGAGAACACCATCCAGCGAACATGTTGCATTTGTTTGAGATAAACACCAGAGATGAATAATTTTAACATTAACACATTTAGTAATTTTTAAAATTATTAAAATAAAATTAATTCAGGGGACTGATTTAACCTGAATATTATATGTTCCACCAGCATATACCAGAATACCAGCCAGTAAAAAGTATGTTTCACTCCTTTATTTTTTACATTTGTCTTTAAAATAATAAACCTGTCCCGTTTATAATTTATTCTCCTTATCACTGACTGAATTTCTTTTCAAGCAACATTTCATTGTTCAGCAACAAACAGCCTTGCATGATCCTTTCACTAAATAACCTCCTCTTTCTTAAGTCTTAAGAAATTGTAAGGTTGAAACATCCTAAAAACTGCAGAGTGTATCAAACATTAAACAGTCAAGGTCGGAGAAACGCTTTAATTTTTCAGCATCATGGACAGAGGCAGTTCTAGCCTGTTTGGCGCCCTGGGTGAACCACCTTTCCAATACCTGAACCACTGCCCCTCCTTATTTCATTTTCAATAAGTTTGGTTGAAAGAGGGGAAATCACAAGTCTCTGTCCTTATCCTTTAAAATATTAATATTGTTATATTTATTCTCTTTTTTAACCAACAATTAACAGGGCTGAGAATTGAACAGCCACATTCTGAAGGATGTTCAGCCTTCTTACGGTTTCAGTTTGCATTGATACTATGTAAATACAGCTTAATATTTAGTGGGATATTGCTTTTTCCTTTCCTAGTCGAGATTATTAATACACATCTGGTCTCTGTCTGCTTTAGCATCCCTGTTGAAGTGAAACTAGCTGAAGGTGCTCTTCTTTCATTCTTTTCTGTTGATTTTATCAATTTTCAAGAATTTCTATAGTTAGTGATGTTCAGTGCTTGGTTAGATGATAAATGAACAATTTTGTGGGGAACCATTAGTTGAAGGTCTCTATTTGAGAAGGTAAATAAACATGTTATGAGCAATCATACATTAATAGAACTACTGAACATAAAGCCTGCAAACATTAACACAATAGGTTTTTTTCTTATTAACTCAAATACAAACACAAAATCTTTGAACAATGCAATAAAAAAAATTGGATTTGACAAGGATAGTATTAATTCTTTGTTTCTGTAACTTGTATAAAAAGACTTTGGATTGGCCATCTGCCACATGGATTTCTGAGCTCCTACATATCTGCTCTACCTTCAGGCCTAACAGACTTTGTAAAGGAAACCTTTTTTCTGTTGTTGAGGCGCGAACTGCTGGGAAATTTGATGTTTGAGGTTCTGGTCTCCAGATTTTGAGACAGCCTCCCACACTGAGCACAACCTGCTCTATTGACTGACAGCTACTTACTTTCTGGCTCTTTAGTCGGCAGGACTATAAATAAAATGCTTTGTGTGTGGGGAGGTGGGTGTGGGGGTGTGTGTTTGCTATTATTTTAGTATATAATATATAGACTATGTACAGATTAGTTGCAATCATAAGACTTTTAAAGGTGGTGTAACATCATGTTACATGAAATTTTGCTATGAAAACCAAACAACACATCCTGGTGGTTCAGTTGATGTGACTTTGACATTTGCCACTTGTCAAAACGTGCCTGCCAAACAGGATATGAGCAAGTACTGCTCGAGTAGAGCTTAATGCACTTGAGTTTTTCATGTTTTGTGGGAATTAGCAAAATAATATGTAAAACACATGTTGGAACATGGGATTTATTGGGTGTTATTCAGTTGTGTTTTTGTTTTTTTATCTATTTTTAAGCAAGCACTTTGCTAGAGGCTATTTGTTGTCCTCACATATGAACACAGCTGGACTGGAGAGACAAAGTTGTCTGGGAGTCCACCTTCAACTGCTTGAAATTTTAATGAGAAATATACAATATTTATTATTAGGCTGCCAATATAATTTACAGCAACAGTATTTATTTATAGGCTTTGTATTCATACACACCCTGTAAGATAACATATAATCTAACACCTAACTATAAAACTAAAATCTGAGCTTTGGGCTCTCTGGCTGTCTAATGCCTCATCCAGTGGTCATAAGCCACAGTCTATGTGAGAAATTTGTATTGTCAATATATAATGGTCTGTGGAAATAACAATAAGCAGCATCATCTAACCTTGCTGATGTTTTAATGCGGTATTTGTTGTGCAGATGTCTTCCCTATGTCTCTTTCTCTGGGCATCTGAGAACCACTTAAATGTTCCAGAGAAGTTCATTGATTCAGAAGTATTCTGTGCACTTTATGGTTTACAATTATAGCTTTAAATGCAGAAATTGAAGTGTGGTTTTGGATGTGTTCTATTGTTTGACAATATTTGTTTGTCAGAATAGTTGGATGTTATAGTCATTTTGCAAATGTGTTTTTATGCATATATGTATACGTTTCATGGTAGGTTTGTTAATTTGAGGATGTTATAAAAGACTGCTTGTTAAGATGCTTGTGAGCTGCTGCTGAGTCCTCTTTTGGCCTGAGGAACAGGTTAGTTTTTTCTGCCGGTTTGTGAGCCTGTTCAATATTAGTGAATAAACACCCGATTGGTCTGTACCTTATCTTTGCCTCAAGCCTCTGGCTTAATCCAGCCTCTAAAGGACATTCTGACAATTAGTATGGCTGTAAAATCAAACTCTTTCATTTGAATCATTAAATGACCATTTCCCCTTATTGGCTGACTTGCTCACACGTATGAGAAATGACTAATTTAATATTGTTATGCTATCATTGTGTGCAGGGCCAGACTGACATTTCAGTCAGTGACTGGCTGTGTAACAAGTTCGGCATGCAAGACTGTGTCAATTTTTCATAGATTGACAATATCCAATTCAGTCAGGGATACATTCTAGCACTGCTGATTGAAATACAACTACACTGGGTGTAGTTGTATTTTCTTCTTCTTCCATAAAAAATAAGAAAATATTAAATGGTAGAATCCCACACCAGTCAAACTCTGTCCTAAATAAGCTACTCTTTGGCATCTTTATTTTTTGCCTATTGTTCACCCTAAGGAGTTTGTTTTGAATCTGTTTTTCACAGCTGAAAGTTTTTATTTTTTATTTTTATTCTGAATGCAAATAATTAAAGACGTGCCCCCCTTCTCTGTAAATAAAAGATCCGTGAGAGATTTAAAGAAATTGAATGGATATATGTTTCAGGACAGAGTGATGGAATGTTTGATATGAAGATTTGAAATTAATTAAATAGGCTTTCTATGTTATTGCACAACAAATGAATAAATATGCCAGCTGTGGAAAAACAAGCAAATTATCTTCCAGATAATCAAAACAAATGAGTGTTTTTTACAAGTTTATGGCTATGTCTCTTTTAAATTCAACATGTGCACAGCAACACAGAGGCCTTTCCATATTCTTCCTTAATGTGACTGCTATTTTTCACTTACACCAGATTTTACTTAAGTGAAACCTAAAGGCACTTTTCTAAGGGTTAATGGCTTGTAAACTTACAATTATCTATGTGTACTTGCAAATGTAGCAGCATGCACACTCACATTCACCTCCTTCTCTCTGATTGACAGTGGCTGAATTCAACCAGGTGAAGTTGCAAAATAAAGCAGTAAGACATTTCAGTTCCAGTTGACTCAGTGGCTATGCTTAAGATTTCCACACCTCCAGATAATCCCTCTCTCAGATAATGATCTTATTGGTCAGCCAAGCGACTTCCATCCTATCATTCCTGAAGGAGACATTTTCATCCACTTCTCCATCTGGTTAGAAAGTGACAGGAAGACCATTAAGTGGAGATGGGGAAACGTTTGTAGAGTCATGGCTAGTAGTTATCTTGATTTTTTTTTTTTTTTTTCCAATTATAATGATTTTACAAAAGTGTAATGATAGGGAACTCTTAATGTAATTTAAGCCTGTGTTCAAGCTTCAGCTGTCAAATAGATGCCTTCAGATTTCACTCAGGAGTTGGCACATTAACTTCAAGCTGCTCGGATCATATTCATAGCTACCATATCTGACAAAAGATTTTTGTTGATTTAGCCCATGTGCTTATTGTCACACTTTGATCTTTGGCTAAAGAAAATGTTTCTTGAAATAATAATGTTTGCTCACAGGAATCTTTGCCAACATGAGTTGCTCTGCGGTCTTTTCGTCACTCTTTTCAAACAGTGTTAGCATGAACTGAGGGACATACAATTTTCACAAATTTGCTAAATGCAATTGCTAAATGTGTGCAAATCTGAATTAGCACATGCACCTGATTCTGAAATGTGAGAAAAAAACATTTTTGCTCTTAAAATAGATTCATTGATCAAATGGAATTTGTAAATGAGATACTGCATTTAGGGAAAAGCCTGTTCACATTTATGTAAATTATACAGCCAGTGCACAATTCTTGGCATTTTTAAGCCTAGACCTATTGGCGTTTCAAAGATCACACTTAAAAACACAACTGAAAACTGCTGGTAATGCAGAGGATTAAGCAGGGAATAAGTCAAACCTCTGTGCTATTGACCGTACAACGATCGGGTGAAGGATGTCACAGAAAGTCGAACTCATTTTCTCCTCCTATGATCTCTGCCTTACATTTTAGTCAAAACGTTTTTTTCATCAAATGAATGATCTAAGCACAAGTATGACTTAAAGAAAAAAACTGTTGCAAATTGCAGGAATCTGCTCGACTTGTATTCAAGGCAATCAGCTTTGTGAATCTTGTGAAGAAACAACACAGGTGGCAGGAACAAATACATTTACAAACACAGAAAAGATTGCAAGCCTTCCCTCACCAGTCTTTTTTTTTTCTGATTGTCCTTTCAGAAACATTGATGTTTTCTGTTCAAACAGAGACTTGTAGGAATTGCAATTTATGCAATGCAACATTTAGGATTTAACAGAAATTTCTTACAGTATTACACTAGTCTGACCTTCAAGAGAACTTGCTGAGATATCCTCCCCACAGGGAGATTAACAGTTTTTTTTATTTATTTCCAGTTGAGAAAAGTCTTTGTGGATTTAAAATAGTTTCAAAGTGATCCTGTGCGCTACACAGATTAACAAGAAAAGCCTCTCGAAGGTGACCGGTGGAGATTTGTCTTCCTGGGATTGTGTTGATATAAAACCAAGAGCTACAGACCGAGAAGCAGCCAAAACATTTGCTTTCTCTGACAGAGCTTGGCATTTCTAAAGACCATTGTATTTGATTGCACCACCAGGTTGCCACTTATCCTCTTAATTGTAATAAAATCATAATAGGTGTACTTCATTTTCACATTTTGTTGCATTTTTTAAGTTTTTCCCCAGGCACTTATAATACGTTGCAATTAGCTAATTTCTTGATTATCTAGTTTCAGACTTCATGGTGACTTGATTTTTTTTTTTTTTTTTGTTATACAAACTGTGCAACTGAAAGTTGATGCAGCATCATAATACATTTCAAGTTCATACTTGCTTCATACTTGTCACTAGGCTCATACTTAGTGAGCCTAGTTATTTTGCTTTGTTTGAGCCTTTCAGATTTGGACCTGTGTATGTGGCGAGTGGCGTGGATCAATGTCCTTCTGAGTGCACTTAAACTGAGAGTCACAAACTGATGGTGAGACATCCCCTTGAGTATTTGGTAATGGAGAGTAGTTATAGCACATTGTGCTCATCTTGTGTCAGCAGAGCAACCCCAGGCCATCCCACCACCACTGAGTGATTGTACACATGATGCTCATTTTCTGAAATACTATTACTTTTATGACAGAAATAATAGGCCACATACCTTCAAATATGTCTCATAAATACACAGAATATCTCCATGAAGGTCTTGATAATTATGAAGATGTTTTGTTTTTTTCTCTTATTATTCTTTCAAATGACAAGCTATTTTTGGTCAGCAATGGTTTTGGTCAGTCTCTTTCTTATTGTTAAATTATGAACACTGACACTGAACACTGAGGTAAGTGAGGAGAAAGCATTATAAAGTAAAGGCTTACTGGTACAATCAGCCCTCTCTAGTAAATAATTTGAGGATAAATTGTCTTCTTTAATTTGTGCCTGTCGTTCACCCCAGGGCGTTTGTTGGGAAAGAGTGTCTTGTTGTGTTGGCTGCATACAAGGTTGTGTGTGGCAACAAATGATTAAAGGAATTTCCCACTGATCTGTAAATAAAGGATCAGTGGGAGTTTTAATTAAATAGGCTGGACATGTCTCAACATGGAGTGGTTGTTGATAGAAAGATTTGAAAGTAATTAAATAAGTTTTCTAGGTTATTGTACAACAAATGAATAAATACGCGAGCTGTGGAAAAACAAGCAAATTATCTGAGACAAGTGAAGCATGCAGTGATCTGATATTATGCTGGGAATTTTGTGACTCTACCAGACATATCCCTACCGTTTGTCGGCACATCCTTACAATGTGGTTTATTTTTCAGGGACAACATCGTCAACTCAAACCAACAAATTAAAGGAAATGCTAATTTTGATTTCATAAAACAGGAGTAGAACATTTTCATAAAAATGGTGTTGAAATGAAAACTTCTCAATTTCTAATAAAAATACATACACTGGTGGTATTTGGTTTCTTTTAGCCTTTTCTTGGTGTCAGACAATCTCTATTTAAGTGATTTCTTAATTCTACAAGTCTGACAGTAATCAGGTCCAGGTGTCCTTAATGAAATGATACACACACATTGCCACTCATTGCATCCCATGTTTAAAAATCAGACAAATATGTACAGTTGAAAAATACTCAGCTATTTCCACACACTGGTTCCTATTTATCATAAAAAGCTGATCTTTTACCCTCACAGACCAAATCGCATTTCCTCTGAACTCCCTGTGGTGAATTAAGAGACAAATTAAAGAAGCAAATCTACCAGATAACTGCTGAAGCAACTGATTTCAAACAGGTTTGAGCGGGGTGTTTAGTTGCTTAATGACACTGCCCTCCTCCCACAATGCATTATATTTGTGTTACTGACAGCAATAATGCCAAGGTTCACTGCATCCCTTAACGAAGCCAGCCTTTTACATACTCAGTGAATACTCAATGGAGTTAACCTTTAATTTGCTAAACTATTCAAACATGATGACCAAAAACAGCCTACTTCAAAAGCTAAATGGAAATGACAAATGAGGCAACTGTGCAGAAATTAGTATAAGAAGGGATTTTTACTTCCAGCCTGTGAAGTTTTATGGGGACATTTCCAAAAAAAATGTGGGATTTATTATTAAACACATTGGAAGATTGTTCATAAGAAAATACATTTTACAGTAGGGAATGCTCTAATAACCGAATCAAAATTTTGCTTGGAAAAAGCTTCTTTTCTCTAAAAATGACATAGCAAGACCACTTATGTGGTCATCTGCTAAAGGCTAGATGTCTTTTATTTTATTCTAATACCTTATTTGGTTCGGATGTATAAACCCTTAAACTTTAAGGAGTTGTACCCTCCTTTTACTGTGGCCATTGCATCACTATCCAAATATTGCAACTTCTAGTTCAGAAAGACCAAACGGTGAAAGATGTTTCTAGTGAAAAAAAAAAAAAAAGACTTTAAAACATCAAGAGACAAATTGACTGAAAACCAGGAGAACTGGGAATGGCTCAGCTTATCTAACATTGTCCACTCAGCCACTCCTCTGTGATGGACAGGAGACTTAATTAGTTTATTGATTAAATATTTTGTCCCTGTCTGTGCTTGTGTCACACCGTATGAATAATTTACAAAATGTGCCATTTGTGGATGTTAGTAGTAACTTAGTAATGACTTCTTTCTCTAATACTGTTGACATCAGCTTGCTGGTTTTTCTCTCTGCTTTTGTGTAAGCTGATAAGGAACATTGATTTAAAATCCCTTAACTGGCACTGGTGTCATGTGTTAATGTGAGTCTTTAATTGTTATTTCTCTATTTTAATCTAAATCACTTTAAAATGCATTTTGTATGAATGTTGGTATAGAAATAAACTGACTAGTAATTTGATAAAACATTGTCTCCCTTCAGTTAGCTGACCATCAGTCCACAACAACAGTTGAAGTGGGACGTGGCACGGTGGCAGTGAAGAGGTTTGTATAGCAGTGGTCCCCAACCTCTTTACCACCACGGACCTGTCAAGGCTTGGCAAATTTACTGCGGCCCTGGGGCTGGGGGGGGGGGGGGGCTCTCAGATTGTCGCTTGCTATAATCGTAACTTATCCTCCTGTACTGTCAGGTGTGTCACGACTGATCTGGTCCAGTTGGTAGAACGTCGGGACCGCTCCGATCTAAAGTCGGGCATATTAAACATTGTTTTGGCCCGACTATCGCAGCCTGTGAGGTTTTCCCCGACAGTGAGCGAGAACGCAGCCTGTTAAATGTGACAGGTAGCCAATCAGCAAGCGCAGTGACGTAAGCACGGAGGGGAATCCCAAACAGCTGACATCACGCAACTGAGAGCCCGGTCTAATGCTTAATGCAGCAAATAGAGCTGCTGCTCACACCGTCATTTATCCAAAGACTTTTCTTTTTGTTACGTCTTTTGTCGCTTAAAATGAGTCCACAGACTATCACTGTGTCTACATCGTCATCCGTGTTTGTTTATTCTACATTCACGTATGGTATCTTGGGGACTTCACGGGATTTTCTTCTGGAATCGGTTCGTGTGTGGTGTGTTGCTCCTGCCGTGTGGCTGGACGCAAGAACCGACCGAACTTCTTGTACATCAGCTCTGTGGTCACAGAGGTTTGGAAATCTGCCGACAATTCTTAAATCATGCCATGTGAACCAGACTTAAGACTCACAAGCTCCACTCCTCCAGTCTCGACCACTGCCCTAACGCTCTCGGACTCTGGTCGCTACGGTAACGTTTACACATCCCTTCAAAATAAGATACAGATGCGCCACAAAAACGAGCATTTTACTTTCATGAAAATTGTTACTCTCGATAACGACAAATCAATGGGAACATTGAGCCTATTTGTCTGCAACGAGACGGACACATCTGGGAGTGATGGGAGACAATAACACCCGAGGTGTGTTGCTTGACCACGTGCTCGGTCTCTACGTGGCGAAGCAGTTTGAAGGCTTCATTGCCTCATTATCGAGCCGGTCGCCGCATATCATGCAGAGCGGGCTTGGGATGTGGGAGTCACCTTCCGGTCCGGGATAAATCCATTCTCTTATCTCTTCTCTGGGCCTTTTCCCTTTCGCAAATAAACTTTCCAAAGAAATCTGTATCTCATTCATTTTGCTGCTTGTGGGCTCAATAGACCTTTTTCACGACAACCGGAAGCTGCATCTGATAGGGCTGGGGTACTTCCTGTTTTATTGGCTGTATTTCAAGTACTCTAAGAAAAATGTTTCTCCTCCGGTCCTTTTCATCATCCTTACTTAATTTGCCAGCACTTTCTTTCACTGATGCGGAGGAAATCGCAGCGGCGAATTCGCCCAACAAACGTGTGAAAGGATCCAAGTTCTTCCACGAAGAATATATCCACAGCTAACAA
>CAEGAE010002067.1:0-46016 GCA_903067095.1 Girardinus metallicus
GACATTCTCCCAATACTCTTCTGGAACATACAAATGCTCTCTAGCAAACTTCAGACGCGCCCGGATATGTACTGGCTTAAGCAGGGGGACACGTCTGGCACTGTAAGATCTGAGTCCCTGGCGGCGTAGTGTGTTACTGACGGTAGCCTTTGTAACTTTGACCCCAGCTTTCTGCAGGTCATTCACTAGGTCCCCCGTGTGGTTCTGGGATTTTTGCTCACCATTCTTGTGATCATTCTGACCCCACGGGCTGAGATCTTGTGTGGAGCCCCTGATCGAGGGAGATTAGCAGTGGTCTTGTAGGTCTTCCATTTTCTGATTATCGCTCCCACAGCAGATTTCTTCACACCAAGCTGCTTGCCTATTGCGGATTCAGCCTTCCCAGCCTGATGCAGCTCTACAATTCTGTTTCGACAGCTCTTTGGTCTTCACCATAGTAGAACTTGGAGTGTGACTGTTTGAGGTTGTGGGCAGGTGTCTTTTATACTGTCAACGAGTTCAAACAGGTGTCATTGATACAGGTAATGAGTGGAGGACAGATGAGACTCTTAAGGAAGAAGTTTCAGGTCTGTGACAGCCAGAAATCTTGCTTGTTTGTTATTGACCAAATACTTATTTTCCACCTTATTTTCAAATAAATTCTTTAAAAATCAGACAATGTGATTTTTTTAATTTTTTTTTTCTCATTTTGTCTCTCATAGTTGAGGTCTACCTATGATGTCAGTTACAGGCCTCTCTCATCTTTTTAAGTGGGAGAACTTGCGCAATTGGTGACTGACTAAATACTTTTTTCCCCTACTGCATAATTAAGGCATTGCACATGCTAATTATTAAACATATTAGTAAAGTTTGTTTTCACTTATGTACAAACAATAAACAAATCTTTTTTAATTTTCATTCCACTCTGGAAAAAAGTAATTATTGGAGGGAATATGTTACAGAGTTAGATTTACTGATTATCTCATTGTGTCGGCAACCTCAAACTTCAAACTTCAGATACAAAGCCTATTTTCCAAAATGATTCTAACTAAATTAAGACAAAAGACAGAATGAATAAAATTAGATTTCTAAAAGTTGCCTATCTAAACTTCATCTCTAGATATGGTTCAGCATCTCCTCTGATGTTTAAATACTACTCATGTAGCAATAAAGTGTAAAATACTCATACATAAAATCTAAACTGCCTTATTTTCTCTGATGAACTAGACTGAGTTCAGGAAGAGGGGAGTAAAAGATGAAAGCTGTAAATTAAATATAGAGAACACAAACTTAATCCCACAGGGGGCATCCACATTGTCACAAGGTAACAGCTCTGCTTATGAATTTGTGAGGAGGGGAATGAGATAACTGTAAAAAAAACAAAAAAACAAAGTGAGGCACTTTGATGCCACTTGTAGACAATTTATAAGACTAAAGAGATAAATGAAGTTTTAATCACAAGACAAAATCACATTATTTATTAACAAAAGGCCTTTTCAGTCACAAGATATTCAGATGACAAGTCAGAAGACAAGAAAAGCGTTTTATTCTCCGTTCATCGACATTTACAGCTCAAACCCAGAGACAGATCAACATCATCCTTTAAAGTTTTACATTTTTAGAGAAGGGATCCACTCAAGCTTTCATGCTTGAGTGGAAAGAAAATGTGTCATGTAAATTATCAGCAACAGCAGATCGGCGCTCGGCTTTGTTTTCTGTCCAGTGTGAAGGCTGACTGGCTCCAGTCCCTGAAAAAAATTCTTTCCGCTGGATTACGCAACAAAAACAGGAAGGGGGAATCATTTTAAAAAAAAAAGAAGAAAAAAAAAAGGCGACGGGAAAGAGCATAGCACCAGTGGTCACTGCGATAAGTCACTGCATGGCTGTGATCCATTATCGAGATCCTGTCATGACAGGTGAAGGAAACTATCGCCACATTAACATTTTAATTAACTAAAAGCCCTTTGAAAAGTTAATTTAAAAATTTAATTTACTCATTTACCACACAGAAATATATCAAAAGGGGTTTATTTAGTTCATTAAATTGATCCAACCAATAAAAAAATCCTGTTTCTGAGAGTTTAAATATTACATAAAGCAAAAAGTAAAATTGCTTCTAATACAGAAATGTTATGTAATCACTGGAAAGACTGACGTCCAAGTTATCCAGCATACAAAGGCTGACATAATAATCCATAAAAGAAGCAGCTGGCTGGTCATAGACTGCTGTTTAGAAGCATTTTAATGGAAAGCTTAGTGGAAGGAAAAAATGTGGTAGATAAGGTTTAGCTGCGGCTTGTGAGGATTGTAAGCTGAAGCCTATTATAGAGTTGAACTTTAAGGATATGGACTTAAAATTCCGTATACTTATGTTCCACAGTACAGTTGCACACAGAACCGTTTCTTTTCTTGTTCTACTTTAATCAAAGTCCTCGTCTTTGATTAAAGTAGATTTTGCATTTTAGTTGGAAATCAAGGTCCCATGGTCTCAATGAAGACAAGAGAGGATCAGAATCCAAGACATTTGTGAAGTTTCCACATTTAGTTTTGACTGGGGGAACCACATCAAAATATTTTGTACATTTTTTTTTTATTGGTCCTTATAAAACTGTGCTAACTTTGTTAAAATTAACAGAAATATATTTAGTTACATGTTTAATCAATCTATAAATCACAAGAGCTTACTTTCTGAATTAAAATATTGAAAATTTCTAATTTATTAGGACTGACCAGTGAATTTAAACAAGTATCTAATTTCTATAAGTTTTTCTTTGGCAAATAAAACAAAGCTGAATCATTTATTTACAAACTGCAGTAACTGTATCCTTAGAGTCATTATAGTTCCATGAAGTAATGAACATTCACTACATCTGAAAATTAAGAAGCAAAGCAACAGATCAGGTACTTCAAGGCAAAAATATAAACTGGCTGCTTGACATTCTTCTTTGTACGGAAAGAAGATTAGCAAAAATAAAAAACATCCCATTAAAGTCCGGCAACATGCATCAATTCTCCTCTAATTATTTTACAAGCAAAACCAACTTGGAAACTAAAACATTGTTTAATGTTTGTTTAAAAAGTCTCATAAGTTCTCATTTTACTTAAGTTGATTTATGACTAATTTACAGCAACAGGCAGATTTTGTTATAGAAACGTCGTCAAGACACTTCAAGAAGCTTGAAATCGTTTGATTAAAGATCCTAAGGCTAAATATTTGCAAGTTAAGATAAACTGAACCATATTCTGCTGCATCACCATACACATTCACAGTTTCCCCCCCAAAAATCTCTTTGAAATACATTTTTACATCTGACTTTGCTCCACTTTGAGTTGAGAGGATCAAAGCTCCGTTTTGATCCGGTGCATGAGATCTTTCTGGTCCACCATGTCCGTCTGTTTGTTCCAGCGGTGGTACGCCAGCAGGGCGATGTTCTTGGCTGCCACCGAGCTCATCTCCATGGCGCTGCCGGCCCACTCGATGCCGTTGAGGTAGTAGAGGTTGGGGTGCAGCTCCACAGGCGGCAGGCCCTGGCTGCTGCCGTACTGAGGGTAGGCCTGCCACTCCGTCACCTGGGCCGAGTAGTATGACCTGCAGAGGTCCAGAAGGACGATATTTATATCGCACTGCAGAGGTGGGTAGAGTAGTCAAAGTAAGAGTTACACTACTTCAACCTATTTTCACTCAAGTAAAAAGTAGCCATCCAAAAACTTACTCAAATAAGAGTGAAAAAGTATTTGGTAAAAAATCTACTCAAGTACTGAGTAACTGATCAAATTACCAATCATTTAATATTTCAAAATTACATCATCAGAAGGCCCAAAATATAGAGATAAGTGGAAATTTTAGGACCAAAATAACAATAATTCATATAAGTAGCAAAAATAACCAAGTCAGACAAAAGAAATCTTTTCCAAATCATTTTTTTTTCATTATAAAACTTATTAAACTTTAACCAAAGCTGCAGGTGTGTGTCTGTGTCTGGTGAATTTTTGGTTAAAACGTGTTTTTCATTCAGTGGGGAGAAAATCCAGAAACTTTACTCAAGAGTGGAAATACTTCCTAATAAAATTACTTTCATAAAGGTATAAAGTATAGCGTAGTAAAAAAAAAACAAAATTTATAAAAAGAAATATCTCAAGTGAATGTAATTGAGTAAATGTAACTAGTTACCTCTGATTAAATATGCGGTACTGTAAAAATCTGCCCATTAACTATGATTAAATAGAACCTGTGTAAAAACATAAAGTTGGCTAAAAGAGCTCATAAAGTCACACATAAAATCCCTGATCTGAAGAATTTCAAGAATAGATGAAAAACAAAGTCACTAGCTGCATTTTCATTGATGATATAATTGCCCAAATCTGATATTTTGAAAATAAATTTGCTTAATGGAAACAGGGCAATTTCTTTAAAAAAAATTCTAATCTTCCAATGAAAATTTTCGGCATTAGGATGTGGTTCGTTATTTGGCCAAATCAAAATTGGTTTATTTTGCAGAACTGCAATGGAAACACGTTTTTCACGTCAGATGAGTCACATGATGAACAACCAAATGTTGCAGGTCTTCTGGTTCTGCATCCTTAGAACCAGAACCAAACATGGAGAAGCAGCATTCAGCTCTTATGCATCACAAATCTGGAACAAACTTTAAAATCTTGTTTTAAAGTTTGATGTTGGTCAAGATCCAATATGTTGACCAACATATTTGATGTGTACAGATAATTTTGAAGGTTTCCTCAGTTGTTTTCTCAGTTATCTTTTATGACTTTGTATTTTGGTGTTTGCTCTGTTGTTGAGCTATACAAATAAACTTTATTCAACTGACCTGAAAAGCGTTTTGAGTTGCGATTTGTCCAGAGATTGAGGTGAAAACACCTTGTAGACTCCGGCTTCCTGCGGCTGCTTGCGCCGGAAGCCGGCTGAGATGTTGACGGGACAAACGCTGGCCACGCTGTTGAAGAACAGGCTGGGCGTCTCGGTGGTGAGGACGCTGGCGAACGGGAACAGGCGGGGGTCCGGGAAACCAAAGAAAGACGTGTTGAGGTAGCCGTGAACGATTGTTGCCACGGTGCCGTGATAGCTGCCGGGCAGCTCGTCGAAGGGCGGGGCGAAATCCTGGAACTGGAGTCCCGAACCGACGCTGGCCTGAAGCGGAGTCGCCAACACTACGATGTCGTACAGCTCCGATCCGACTCCTGACGCTGCAGTGAAGTTCAGCTGGTACTGCAGCACCTCCCCTGAAGTACAGGAATGAAAGAAGTGTGTAGTATTATCAAAAAAACTAATTGGTTATTATTTTTTTCTATTTATACATCTGAAATACGGCCATATTAGTAATGTGACCTTCCTTGTTTTATCCACAATTTTCACTTCACACCTTTACTTTTTATTTTTAAGCAGTAATGAGGCAGAGTGGCAAAACCTT
This sequence comes from Girardinus metallicus, assembly GCA_903067095.1. NCBI lineage: Eukaryota > Metazoa > Chordata > Actinopteri > Cyprinodontiformes > Poeciliidae > Girardinus > Girardinus metallicus. The sequence goes on from CAEGAE010002067.1 coordinate 5,406, forward strand.
AAACTGCTACTGCACAAGCTATCAACAGGCCGTTGCTAGGTAACCAAAGATAGGGGGAACTTGAAAATGCTTCTTCAACCTTCCTACCATTATGTAAGCAAAGAGAGAAGAAAATGTATGAAGAATGAAGAAAATGTATTTAATGTATCTAACATGGTTGAACTGAATTTAGAACTAGTTTGTGTCCAGGATGAATCAGCAGAAGACTGCTGATCCCTCATTTTCAAAATGGCTAATCCTCGCCGCGCAGCAACACAAAGTCAAATCTAAATTAAACTGGATTAGAAGATTAAAATAATCTTTTTTCAGAAAACGTCAGTGGGGGTATACCTGAGTGGAGCGGGGAGATAGATGTGACCTGAGCCTTCAGTAAGTTAGCGTTAGCCATCTTCAGGAGTCCTGAACACACCTGCTTGTTTCCTCCTTCCACCGCCCACAGGTTGTTCTGGGCACCAGCCAGAGAAACAGCACCTGAAACACACACACACACACACACACACACACACACAGAAAAGAAATGAAGCCAAGAGCTATAAACCAATTATCAGCTGCCTACACACCTTCCTGTTCCCTGCCTCCCATGGGCCACCCCCCCTCCTCTCACCTCGCTTTCCCCTCCGTTTCTCGACTTCCAGCCTCTCTCATACTCATTTCCTGCCTCTCTTCTCTTCCCCTCTGAGCTGACCTATATAAGCAGAAATGTGGGTGCTTTTGTCATATTGCTCTCTAAATTCACCACCACAGTTTCTGTCCTGTCACTTCCCTGCTCTTCATCTCCTCACCCCCTCCTCCTCATCCGCTACCCCTCATTGCTTCAGACTGAGCTGACCTACAAAGGCGGGGATGGTGACGTTCTGTCCGTAGTTGACCCTCATGACGGGAGCGATGACCTCATCTATGAAGCGCTGCGACACGCCCAGCTCCAGCAGAGAGTCGGAGAGCGGCCGTCTGGTCATGTTGATGAAGCCGCTGCCTCCCAGAGAGTCCAGGAGTTCCTCCACGGAGCTGAAGGCGTAGCCGTGAGCCTGGTACTTATAAATCCTAGATGGCAAACACAGATTACAGACAAATTTAGAAAACACGTCAATACATTTGTCTCATTCATGTCCGAAATGATCAATAATCAGTGCAAAACAAAAACGGGTGGAAAGATGAGAGTTGCCCTGAACGGAAAGAGATAAATCACTTCCTGAGGGAGGAGGCTGATTTATTTCAGGTCGGTTAATGTTTCAAAGCAGACATCAAAGCAAGAAACAAAGTCTCGATTGAGTCTGTAATTCATTTCTCGGATGCTTTTTTATTAAAAACAAAGTTCTCTTCATTAGCTTGCTCCATACATAGATCTGTCACCATAAGTTTCACTGGATGATAAATTGTCCCAGAAGTTATTGCAATAAACGATAACGCTGTTGTTTTGAGACCATTTTTAAGTGATATAATGGTAATGTCATAGTAATGCCAGAATACATTCTGAAAAATTCTAAGGAGGTTCCTAAATATATTGCAAGGACTTGTAATGTTTGCAGCAAGCAGTTTCAAGTACCGTTATTAAGCTAGCAAGAAAAAAAAAAAAAAAAAGGTTGTCTTGATCTGATTTTGGAAATTGATCCAATATAGGCCAATAAACAAAAAAAAAGAGAAATGGATTATACGAGCCCACTGATATGAGCTCTCTGCTCTAGCATTTATTGTGCCGCAGTATTTCTATCCAGCAGCACTTACATCCTGCATGCAGACACATTGGTTTATACTTATTGTTCTTGAGTATTGTTTTTTGTTTGATTAATATCGCTTCCTCAAGCCTTTTCCAAGCCTCCACACTACGAAACAAGCAGTAAAAGTATGTATGATTTGTGCTAATATCGTATCAGGTCAACTTAGGTTTCTGTCAATACTCAAAGCTACAATATCAGTATCAAAACGTAACGCTGTTACCATTACAACAACAAACAGCAACATAAAAATTTTTCACCTTTACCTCATAAATTTCTCCATAATTTCCTCCACCCACATCTGCAGCCGTATGAAGCTGATCCCATAGCGCCACCAAAGCCGGAACAGATCCAACAGGTACCAGTCGGTCTCCTCCAGAATCACCTCTTCACCATTAAAAACGGCAGTCTTTCCTGCCACATTTCGACGGTATTTCAAACCTTTAAATAGATGAGAGGAGGAATTTGATTCTAAGGAATGAGCTGTATTTTTGTGAGGACAGAAAAAAATACTTAAATGTTCTGTGACTGAATATCCCTGCCATTATTAAAACTTGTTATAACTCACCAAGCTGTTTGACAAATTCCTGCATGTGCAGGTTGAGGGAGTGAATAATGGATCCTCCAGACTCGTATTCATTGTGGTTGACGGTTACAGTGGCCAGACGACCTCCGACCTCGCCCTTCTCGAACACATCCACCTGCACCTCCGGACCGAAGTGTTGGCGCAGGAAATGGGCCGTCGCGCTACCTCCTATACCTGCTCCAACCACAGCTGCAGCACAGAAAAAAGGAAGATAATGCAATGCAAAAAAACTTATGTATTTTGTCCAGTTTCTAGTGCAAATAGCTTAGAACACTTAAAATAAGACTATACAAATTCACAGATACCTTTTTAGAATGATATGGGAGCTTGCTTAAGTCAATAATTATTGAATATTGATGAAATATTGATAAAGAGCATTAGTTCCATTGGCAGATTTTTTCACTTAAAACGTGGGCAATATGTCTCGTTTCAATATTTAGCTTGTTTAGAAATCCTTTGAGCATAAACTCATCATTTTAAGGTGTTATTTTTACCTAAAGTCTTTTCAGACCTTAAAAACATCTCATATACTCTCTTTGGGTCAATACGTGTCCACACAAAATGTGGATACAATGACAAAGATTCTCATACTATTTCTGTCGGAAACATTTCTGAAAGCCTCAACCGTCACCGTGCTGTGAAAAAGTATTTCCGCTCATTTCATCAAATTTTTTGGTCACAAATGTTTCCGAGTTCATGAGTTAGAATGACCTAGTCAAAGTACACACGTAAATTCAAATACAGCTGATTCACATGTAAAGATTCTGATTAGATTCAGATTTCTATTTATAAAAATGAAAGTTTTTTTTTTTTTTTTACGTTCCACTTCATGGTTACGATCTCTCCGTGTCGGTCCATCACAGAGAGTTGCAATAAAACCAGTAGAAAATTAAATACAATGAATGAACCAGTGAAGATTTTTTTAAAAAAAAAAAACTGATAATAAAATGTTAGTCAGCCATTTAATAGCGGTTATATATCTGTGTCTTTCAGAAATGAGCAACAAACAAATTAATCTTTGGTTTATTTTTCATCTCTGTCATGTGTCGCTAGCCACCATTGCTAACAGTAGCTGTATCCAACGGTAACCTCCAGGGCCCTGCATGTTTTAATCCTCTATGGGTGTGAACACTTCTTCTTACCGATTCGTGAAGGCGGAGCACCGTCTTCATGAGCGGGTGTCTCCGGGTTTCCGACGGCTGAGCAGACCGTTAGCACCACGGCGATGAGCGGGAGCTGAAAGCCGCCCATAGCCGGTTGAGAGCAGCGCCGAGGGTAAGAGGGTTCGGTTCAGTACCAGCAGGTTAGGTCCAGGTTATCTCCCTTCTTTGACTTGGAGGGACATGCTTAGAAAGAATATGATGCAGGTTTAACTTACTGAGAAGTGAATCAGTTAATTAAGTTTAATATGGTTCACAAAGAAGTACAGAGATGATTGTGAGGATGCGGTAGCAGAGAAGGGGGTCCGCATCATTGATATGCCAGCGTGCGCCAAATTGGCGGAATCTTTCCGTTATTCAAAAAGCCAGAGCGGCATAAACCTCATCGTCTTCTATGGCTGATTCAAATATAGTATAAAAATAATAAAATTTTTAAATAAATATTTAAGCCATCTTACCTTCAAATATTTTACTGTGTACAACCGAAACATAAATATTAGGGGAGGCAGTGAAGAATCTCATATGTACTATATTATGTCTCTGTCTATGAATAGGCCCTAACATCTGATTGGTTACTTTGCGCAATCATGTCAATTTCAGACCAATCATGTTGACTATATTATTAAATGTTGGAATGTGGCGCTGGAAATATTTAAACCTTAAATAAATACTTAATTTACTGTGATAGTATCTCAATGAATAATTTAATTAAGTAGCTATTTACTAAATTGACTTAGACATTATTTTTAAAATGTTGTCATATATGTGGCCCTCTATAGTTTCAAAGGAATAATGGTTCAAATAAATGAAGTCTTCTCCTATTGAAAAGAGGCACCTTCTAGCATTTTAGCAAGCTGCAAGATCAAGCGCCGGCGACGTGAAAAGGAGCGGTAGCTACTACTGAACGAGTGTATACGTCCGGCAACATCTTGTGACGTAACATGTTTCGACCAATCAGAAATAGCTCTGCTGATCTTGAAAAGTGTGGCATTTTAGGAGACAAATCTATTAGCGTTTCTCAAGACAAACACCAAAATTTACAGATTTTTATGATATGTAATATAAATATATATTCCTTTCAATATCTGAATACAAAATAGTAACTGAAATTAGGATTTTATGTTTTTCAGATGCCTCAGTCTACTCAGTAATATTGGTATAATACTAAAAACAAAAGGCTTTTCCAGGCTCAATTAATTTGTATTTTTAATTTATTTGTTCACCTGATCTGTGTAGCACTTAATTTGGGGCGACTGTGGCTCTGTGGGAAGAGTAGTTGTCTTGTGATCGGAAGGTTGTAGGTTCAATTCCAGCTTCCTCCTGCCCCATGTCGATGTGCCCTTGGGCAAGGCACTTAACCCCAAATTGCGTATCGGTGTATGAATGTAGTGTAAAGCGCTTTGAGTGATCGGAAAAAGCGCTATATAAGTTCAGTCCATTTACCAATTTGTGCAATTAATTAAGCTAAAATGTTATATTTGATATATTTATGCTACCTCCGTTTATATTTCAATATAAGCTACTGTCTCCACCAGTATTGTTCACTTCAAATATGCTATGTGGGGAAAAAAAATCAACAGAACCTCATGTTGAAAAACAGTGGATGTTGCTTTTATTTCATTCAACAGAGAAACTGCTGTGACATTGGAGTAAACCACTGAGCTGAAACTAACATTCACACTGTGCCGCAGAAACGGTGACTGGCACAGTGGAGCTGTAAGGCTTAAGGACGCCTCAAACATATACTCAATTTAAACATGCCTGCGCCACACTCGTACTCACGCACGCACATCTTCATTTACATCGGCTATCTTACATCTGTGTGACTGCTCAGACAACAGCCTCACCGCTTTCTCCTCTCCCTCAGAGGTAAAGAGGTCAACAGTCGACTGGAGATCAGGTCAACCTCTGTTCCCTGCTGTGACTTTAAATGCAGGATGAAGAGATGGCATAACACAGAGACCTTAACCGTTCATCTCTAAGCAAGTCAGCCCCCAGCAATAACACGGCGAGGCCAGCCTGAAGGCTGGGGTTCAGGAGGTGCTGGGGGGAGGTCATGCTCTGGCCAAAGGGAGGGGCGGGGAGGAGTAGGTCACTGGTCATGGTGGCGATCCAGCCGTTCACTTGGTGGAGCGTCGCGTCGGCTCAGAGGCGGTGGGGGGAGGAGGCGGGCCGCGTCGGTCCAAATCCTCGATGTAGAACATGATCAGCTTTCTGCGCTCCTCTGGGACGCACTCCAACACGAGGTATCGCTTGTCGTTTTGAAGGATCTTCTCTACGTCTTTCAGATGCTGGTCCGACTCCTGGATCAGCTTTCTGGACCTGGAAAAGTGGAACCATTAGAGCCACAATGAACTTTCTTTGAATTTAACATTGAATTTATTTCGTAAGGGACAGTTTATATTAATCAACATGAGTGCATGAAAACAGCCATGGAAATATGCCAGACTTAGCACCAAGGGCTAATTTTCATCTGTAGTTCTCTGATAGGTTGTTAGTAAAAGTACAGGAGAACAATCTTAACGCTACCAATCAACCCTGTGAACGCGCTGCATACACCGTTAAAGGAAAACAGGAGCTTCTTATTTTTCAGATTATCTGTCTCATACGATACTGTCATGGCATTGTGACAGTTTCAACAAATGCATAAAGAAACAAGACTGACAGTATGATTGGAAATGTTATTTTTACTATTTTCTCCACCGTGAGACGAGAAAATCAGTAAATATCAGTAAATTTTAAAATATGATTAAGTGCCGTTACTGTGAATAGTTTAGTGATATAAATTTAACTTTTTTAATTAAGTTTCATCCTGAAGACAATCATTTCAAACAGGAATGTTTTTCAATATTTGTGTTTGTAGGCTATGAATGCCATTAAAAGAGGTGATTGTTCTTTTTTTATTGTAATCTTTATTATTATTGCAACAGTACCAAAAAATATTGTGTTAAAATTCAAGATCCACGTAGCCCGTACGTAATGCAGTTTTTAAAGGGTTCCTGCTGAGTGCACTCACCTGTACGTGATGAACTTTGTCTCCTTCAGCAGGGTTCTGAAGTCAGCTTTGGCTGTGATGTATTTGTCTTTGATGTAGTCTTCAAACTCTCGCTGTCTCTTCTGCAAAAAGAGATAAACACATAAAACATGAGAACCACACACAAATCGGATTTCGTTGAGTTAATATGTTGAGTTGCTGCAGGTGTTAGAAAGTCTCTTACTCTGTCACTGGAGGAGAATTTAATACAGCGGGGGTCGTCTTTGATGACCTTCTTGACTTCCTTCCATGTTGTCGTCAGCGTGATCTGCAACAAAGAAACTTTTAAATAAGCTGTTTCATTTAAAAAATTAAAGTGACACTCGGGCTGGAAACCTTCCCAGAAGTTCTCCTTACATTTGAACATTGTTCTGCGTCATGTTTTAACTTCTCACCATGCTGGTCTCGTCAAGCAGCTGCCTGAATTGTTCCTTCTTCTTCTTGGCCAGCGCCTCTACGTGCTCGTTGAACAGCTTCTCCTTCTCCTCCCTTTCCAGCAGGGAAGCCGACTCCCAGCGGTGGTCCTTCCGCAGGTTACGGCGTGTGTCCGACCACGTTGCGTCCGAAGAACGGACCTGAGTAAGGGACGGAAATCTCTTACAGCCAAGATAATCGTAAAGTATGCAACAACAAAAAAACATATGGAGGCTTGAAAATTCAGGAAGGATCAGAGTGTTGCAGCACTAATGACAGAAACCGTGGAGCATCTCACCATGTCAGACATGAGGGCTTTGAAGTTCTGGATGGCCTCCTCCCGTTTGTGCTGCTCCCTTTCTCGGTCAATCTCTTTGGTCTGCTCCGATCGGGCTTTCTGCACCTCCCGCTCCCTCTCTCTGAGACTGGCCTCGATGCGAGCCTGCCGCTCCAGCTCTCGCTCCTTCTCAATGTCCACATTCTACAGAGCAGGGAAGACTTTATTACCTTAATGCAGGGATGTCATTTTCATTTTCACTTTGGGCCATATCAAGATCATAATGTTCTTAAACGGCCGGTTGTGCCAGAATGCATTGACAAAACCCATTAACAAACTGTTAAAATATTAATAAATAGCTGTGTCTTAAAATTAAATTATTCTGGACATGTTTTGAAACTGATCTAGTTGTTTCTTTTGCCAATGAAAATCTCAGATTTGTGGGACCAACTAAGAAATATTTGCAAAATATCTTGCAATATTTGCAGTTATGACGGTAACTTTTTGTTCGATGATGGACTATAATTTGACAGTAAGTAAAGCTGAGGAAGCAGTATAGCAGAAGTAAGAAATACTACCACCTGCAGGTGGGAGTTGGCATCAAATAAACCCAATGTTTTGACAATTTTGGTGGAAATTTTGCAGTAAAGTCACTATTATGCATTATTGCAAAAAAGGGAAAGGATCTGTTGATTTTCCATGATTGGAGAAACTGATGCAATTTGACAGTATATGAATAAAAACTGCTTTGATTAGACTGATACAATATTTAAGCACACAACTGGTATATTAAAGATTTTATTTATGGGTCCCTCTGGAATCCAAAGGGCCAGATTTGGCCCCTGGGGCCCTGAGTTTGACACATTTTTGGTCCATTCTCCTCTGTTCAAAGAGCTGCTCCTACCTTTGCTTGCTTCTCCATGAACTGTTTGAATAGCTCCTCTCTGAGAGCTGAGCTGTCCACAGCCTTGTACCGAGGGTCAGTCTCTAGCCGCTCTTTCACTTTGCTCCACCGCTGATTTCCCTCCACGTGTTGGTCGCTTAGGAGGTCAAAAAAGTCTTGCCTAACCTGAGCAGAAAAAAAGTAAAACTCATGAGTAAACCTCTCCAGAATTGTGGCAAAGTACAATTTAAGTTAATGACAAGTACAGCTAAGGATTGTGCTGCAAATGTCTGAAAAATTGTTATTTAATTAAATCGGGAGAGAATTGTTGTGGTCAAAGAGAGAGATTCTTTACTCCATATGGTGCTCAACTAGGAAAAGTTTTTTTTTCTGCAAGTTGCCTCCATGTGCAAACCTTGAGCGTTGCATGTGTGAATTCCTACATTTCCTAACAGAAAACAACTTCCTGCAAAAGCTTTGCAATTCAAAATAAAACCTTTTAAAACCAGAGCACAGGTTTAGGTTCGCGTTACCTTCTCTCCTCTGGTTTTGGAGTCTTCTTTGTCTCTCTTCTTCATAGCGGTCATAAATTCGATGAAGATCGCCTCTCTGTCTTTCATCTTGTCGATGGCCTTGAATCTTGGATCCCTTCCGTGCTTCATGGCAAATTCACTAAATGTTGTTCTGCAAAGATTTGAAAGCAAGAAACCAGTGTCACTTTGGCCTATTAGAGTGAAAGTTTTAACAAGGATCATAAATGAATATCCACAGCTGGCTGTTGAACAAACCCGTAAAAAGGTTTCATCTTCAGAAACATTCAGAATAAAAATGGCTGGTTTGTTTACTTGGGTGTGAGCTTGGAATCCTCCATCATCCGCCTGAAATCGTCTTTGGCCTGCATGAGCTTGTTCTTCTTCTCCTTTCTTTCCTCTTCAGCTCTTGTTTTCACATACTGATCAAAAACCTGAAGACATGATTATAAACAATGACTGGAGGATGAAAAAAAAAAAGTAGAAGACAAATACAGAGTAGATAAAAAAAAATTAAAGAAGAAATGATGAAAGTGAACCTGTTTTCTTTCTTTTGGGTTGAGCAGAAGGTAGCGTGGGTCGAACACTATCTTATGGAGCTCTTTGTCCCAGGTCGAGAACGCAGACACCTGCAAGCAGGACAAACAAACTGCTATTCCATAGAAAACTACAATTCTTCTGAACCAAAAAATAAAGAAATAAATCCAATAAATTTCTGCTAAGCTATAAAACGTTTCAAAAATGTCCTTAGAAACTGAAAATGCCAGTAATAATAATAAAGTTAGACTTTAATATTCAATAAGGTGGACAATTCGGCTACAATTACTTAAGCATTTTATAAGGTGGAGAACAGAAGATATTTTCAGGTTGTACTCAAACATAATTACACTTTTATACTGAAAATCAGATTTGTTCATCAATATATTTAAAATGAATAAATGTTATTATTAATCCATAGAGGGAATTTAAGTGTTGACTTTATGAAAGATTTCAAAATAGTTATTATTAATGTTTTATTACATACTTTAATTAGTTTAAGTTTGCATTAAAACAGACAATATCTGAAAACAGACTCAATTTAAAACTGCATTATAATAATCTAAATATTTTAAATACAAAAAAAGACATGATAATGTTTTGTTCATGCTGAACAGCTCGAATCCTAATCAAAGAATCTTCCACTGATGCTTAATTCGTAGAAAATGTTTGATAAATTTACAAAAATGTGCATGTTAGGACTTTTTAAACACTTGTCTGGAAGACAAGTGCTCTACAAATAAGACTTGAGGTATTTAAAAGTTTGTTTTTGTTACCCCTCTTTCCAGCAGCATGTCTCTGAACTGGGTCATCCTGGCCTCTAGGGGCACCACCGCTCTCTCTCTGGCCGCTCGCAGCTCTGCCTCCATGGCTGCTTCCTTCTCAGAGTCTGCCTCCTTTGTTTCTTCCTTCCTGTCAGGGGGAATCAAACAATCACAAAGTGAAGAAGAGCTTAAGGAATTATAAATTAAACTATGAATGGTTTTATATTAAATGAGCAGACTTACTTTCTCTTTTTGGATTTGGTTGGCTCCTCATCTGGACTATCTTCAGTGGCCAGCGACGTCTCTGGTTCCTCCTTACTGATACCTGAGTACATCAAAATAACGTTTTTGCATAAAAGCTGCTAAAATGACTTTTTCTGTTGTAGCTTAAAGCCTCAAATAAAAAAAAAGTCTGCTTTTGTTCTGCTCACCCGTCTTCTTGCTGTCCTCCAGGCCTCTCTTGTGTGGCGGCTCCTGGATGTGTTTGTCCACGTCGGATCGGCCGACCAGCTCTTCGGGCCGATCCCACATCGAGAGCCGTGTGGTCGGGTTGTAGAAGAAAACACGGTCGTCACCCGTCCATACCACACACCTGATTGAAAGACAATAAAAATAGATTTTATTGTCCTTTTCCCCTCCTCTGTCAGTAAGAAGTGATTATGTTGGTGTGTAGAGGATGTGGGATGCATACCAAGGTGTGCCAGGTATGGGGTTGGTGGCGACAGGCCGGGCTTTCTGAGCTGCCTTTTCTTCCTCAGTCATCTCTTCTTCTTTAGGTTCCTTGACAAACAATGACAGGGAAACAGCTTTTCATCTCCTGTGTTATTGCTGCAAAACATGTAACTTCTTTATATGTTTTGGTTGCAGTTTATTCTAATATTCCCATTAGAATGTTGATATTCATATTGTTTACTGACCTCCTTCAGACTATTAGTGTTTTCCATCTTTATATCATCATCCTCCATCTCCATTGCCTCAGCTTCCTCCTGGGTCAGACGTTCTTTGGCCTTCTCTGCTTCTTTTTCTAAGAAAAAAGAAAAACAGACACACGTTTAAAAAAAACGCATGGAGGAAAGAATAAAACCTCATAAAAACATCCAACCTGGTAGTTCAGATGGAACTAGATCAAATTATTCTCACATGAAATTAAAAGCATGTTGTGTTTAATTAAATTAGTAGCGCAGTCAGCAGATCTGCTGATGTCCATGGAATATAATAAATGCAAATCACATAAACTACTTTATTTTTCAGAGTTCAGTGTCAGACACTAAAGATTTTAATGCAAGTATAGAATGTTCCTGTCGCAATAAAAACTACATCAATTAATCGCATGATAAATTAAAACGAGGATGATCGTTTCCATTGGCATGATTTATCATTTTTCTCTTTTCTCTCTAAATTTCTACCAAAAACTGTATGACAAAAGCTTCTAGGCTGGTGCTTTTGTCTTGTCTAGCCCTTCTTTTGGAGGACAGTTTTGTTTGCAGAGACTTCATGTTTAGTTTTATTTGTTGCTTCTGTTCTTTGATTTTGGATAAACAGTTCTAGTGTTAAATGTTCATTGGAATTTAAAGCTCATCGATCCTTCAGAATACGTTCTTGCATTATTATGCCATCACCACTATATTACTTGCAAATGGTCACAAAACAACAATATTATCATTTATTGCAATAATTTCTGGGACAATTTATCGTCCAGTAAAACTTGATAAACTTTTCAACAATTGGAATATTTAAATGCCTGTTCAATTGCTTAGAAGTAAAGCTGAACTTACAGAAGTCAGAAGTTCCTACCTTTCTCTATGAGGGCCTGTGGTTTCTCCCAGGTGGACTCCAGCGTGCGGTTGTTGTAGTAGTATGTTTTCCCATCGGCTGTCCTGTACTCCGTCCACTCAGGAAGCTGCAGCGATCCGGCTATGGACGCCGGAGCCGGCGAAAGCGTCAGTTGCGGGTGCATCATGGAAACTAAAGGCGGGCCCATACCAGGGAGCATGCCTGTTGTTGGAAAACAGACGCAACACATTCATTTTAATTATTTTCTACAGTGAGTCATATCTCATTTCCTAAGATGTTAATGAATATTTAGAAAACAGAATGAAAAAACCGGCTGAACGGCTTTCGTAAAACATTTTAGAAACTCTAGGGGCAGATTGTGAATGAAAACAAAAGCAAAATACCACTTAAAGAGTATTTGTAGAATAAAATTACTACGTTTAATAACACCTTCACCATAAACAACTAATTAACAAATAACACAAGCCAAATACACAAAAAGAACAAACAAGTAGTGACCGCACACTCACAACCATGCCACAGAAGAAGACAACCACACGACCACAACACATAGCCCGAATTAGCTGCTACAAGGCAACAACAGCTAGTGTTAATGGGACAAAGATGGCTTCTCTTCTGTCATTTTGCACCTTTCTAAGAACAGGCTGCTCCTAACAACCAACAAATTCTCTTTAGATGCTGAACGCGGTAAATAAAAAGCAGCTAAACTGACAAGGTCAATCCCAAGGACAACACATCTTGAAGTCAAGCCATTAAAAAGTTTGAGAGCACAAGGATGTTTGTTTTGAACCAACTGATGGTAGAAAAAACATCATAGCTAAACATTAATGTAGATAATATATAAAGTTCTGATAAAACCAGAACTTTAATGAGAAATGATAATAAAGCTACACATTCTGTTTCTTTCTGTTGGAATGGCTGAAAAAAGTCACCACTGTACAGCGAATGGATGCATTCAACACCATGCCACTGGTTTTAAACGACCCCATGTTGACACCATACGATGCATGTAGATATCATTCACTACCATGCCATCTACTGTTGATCTGAGAGGCGAGCGGCTGGGTGTTTACCGTTGGCGCTGGGGCCTGCCTTTACACAGGGAGCACCTACTATCTGCACCATTGCTACACCTGCAAGAACAACGGACAAGCAAGCATGGGGATTGAACACAGCAGGAAACTGGACATCGGCTACCATGGTGTGCAAAGAGTGCGTGGCGTCCCACTCGGACAAACCGGCGGCAAAAAGTTTGTAAATCTCTTATTTCTGAATCTGAGGAGATTAAATTATTTACACTAAACACTGAGGGACAGCACAGCGTAGGATGCCATGTTGTCTTGTTCATAATTTAATTCATACGCAGCAACTGAAACGACTGGAAGGAGCCATTTTCCACATTTTATATGAATCCCAGAAAAACCCTTGAAATCTGCAGTGCCTTTCCTTATTCATACCTCTTGCACTTTTTCTTGTTTTCTCACACTAAAACCATACACTTCAATGCATTTTATTTATATTTTAAGTCATTGTAGTGCAGAATTGTGGAAGTTACAGTTGGTCTTAGCACTTTTTACAAATAAAAAGTTGAATACCGCAGCAGTAATTACATTCAGCACCCTGGACCGGTACCTTTTAGAACAATATTGGGTTTTGTTTCCACCAGCTTTGCACAAAAACAGAAACCTTCTTGGTAAAACTCTGTCCGATCAGAGGAAGAGTGTTTATGAAATTAAATTTTCAATTATTGACACAAATCCTCAATTAGCTTTGACCGAATCGTTCTAGTGCAATCTAAACCACAAGTGCCGAACTCAAGGCAAGCGAGCCAAATCCAGCCCTCCATGGCTGTTTATAGTCCTGAGATTTGCTCCATTCACATTTCCTATCCCTGCTGAAGAGAAACATTAGCACAGCATGATGCTGCCACCACAGTGTGTTGAAGTAGGAATGATTAAAATCTGAACATATGCATTTATGCTAAGATTAAAATACACACAAATAGGCCTGTCACCATAACAAATTTTGCTGGATGATAATAATGCAAAAACACATTCACACAGATCAATCAACTTTAAATTCAATTTCATTTTCAAAATAAATAAACAAAACAACAGGGACAACTAATAAAATGGATACTGAAGTCTCCGTAAACAAAACTGTCCTTCAGAAAAAGAGCTGGCTGAGAAAAATGCAACAGACTAAAGACTTTTGTCATGCAGATTTTAGTGGAAAGAGAAAAAAGAGAAAAATAATAAATCATCCAAATGGAAATTACTAAGCTCGTTTTAATTTATTACACAATTAATTGATTTATTGCGACAGGCCTGCACACAAACTGACTATTTACCAGTTAGCTGAACTTTGAGGGAACGTGGTTGTACTTGATTTTATTCAGGGTCAAAATGATCTAAAAATATGCGCATGGTCAGATTTTTATCTAGTATAACATTTTACAATCATTTGTGTTGGTCTACTAAACAAAATACAAAGAGGTTTTTGAATGCAATAGAAAAAGCTAAAGAGGTATGAATACAGCGCAACATTTTATTTTGAACTCTACGCTGCACTACTAGAGGCTGCTACAATAAGCCACAAAGCAACACTTGCAAACAAGACAAAAACATTTATAATTTGCCCATAAAGACCTACAATTAAAAATCATTAAATATGCACTACAGTTTCATTAGAACAGCAGCTTTCAAGCTACAGGCGTCATTCTCACCTGGTAGAGGGATGTGCATGCCTGGCAAAGGCACCCGGAAAGGTGGCACCATGACGGGTGGGAAGGCAGGTATGGTTGCAGTGGGCTGGGCCACACTGTGAGGCAAGGCTGCTGGCAACAGTGGCACAGTCTGAACCGCCGTGACAGGGGATGGCACCGTGGAAACGGTCACCACGGTGACCGGCGACACAGCAACAGTGGAAGTCATGGTGGCAACAGGGGGGAGGTCTGCTACAACGGTGGCTGTGAGGTAAGAGAGACAAAAACGACAAGGAACTTTCAGCTTCGTGTTTCTTGACGCGCTGAGCGCCGAGGAACAAATGTTTACCTGCGATGGTCACAGAGGGTGAGGGGGTGCAGGTGGGGCCTGGACTCGAGGTCAGCGTGTGGGTCGGGGTAGAGGTCGGGGCCTGAGTGGGAGAGGCCGCCGCCGTGCTGGCAGCTGTGTTACCGCTGTTGGTGTTAGCGGGCCCAGTCGCCCCCACGTTCGCACCAGAACCTGCAGCCGTAGCCCCCGCTACCAGAAGAGGGTTGAGTTCAGACTGCTGGATGATCTTCACACCATCTGGTTTGCTCCATGACGACTCTCTGGTCCGAGCGTTGTAGTAATATGTCTGAGGAGGAAATAAGTCATCAAACAAGGTTATTTCTTTTATTGAAAAGCTTAGCAGCAATGTAGGAATCTGCTAAACCTGTTTTATTTATTCCATCCATTCAATTTCTACCTCCTTTTTTGTTAAATATTCCAAACTTCAAATATTCCGTACTTCAATGTACATATTTATCTTTTTTAAAACATTTTAAACACTTAATAGGAAACATATTTGAACATTTTATAGTAAAGATAAGGATCTACATTGTCTGAAGAAATGGACAAAAACAGGTGCTTTCAATGTGTACATTTCATTTACATTGTCTTTAAATAAGTAAAACTCTGTTTTACAGCAAAAGATCTCTCAATTTGTTTTCAATCTATGATTTTGTCACCAGCATTAGTTTTGCAGGTTTACAAAGCAATGATCACCTTAGTAAATTACAAAAATGTAATGCATCTTTCACTGCTATTGCAGAGCAGGTAGATTTTAGCTTTTGTTATGTGAGTTTAACCATAAAACAAACATTTTCAAGAAAATGCAGCCAAAAAGGATCTGTGATCTGTGAGGATATGTGCTTGAGTTAAGCAGTTGTCCCTTATGAATACAACTGCAATCAAGTAATCGTCTCTAAGATAAATAAAAAAATTAAGAAAGAAATTATTCTGATGGGAGTTTTCATCCTACCTTTCCCTCTGAAGTTTTGTTCTCTACCCAGATTTCCTCTGCAGGATTGAGAGCTGGGTTTCCGGATGCAGGAACAGGAGGCATCCCAGGAGGAAACAGCATCCCTGGAGGAGGCGGCAAGTTGCCAATGGGAGGGGGAAGGAAAGGAGGCCTCTGCAGAAGAAGATGCAACAATGCATTTGGCTTTCAGACTTTCTATTACAACAAAACATACATTTGTAACAAACAGAAAACCTGCAAGTTTGAAAATTAGTTCAAGAATAATTCAGAACGGCTGATGCTTCATGGACTCATTTAAAGAAAGTCTCCCTGCATTAAAGAATCAATTACTGTAAAAGCCAGAAAGATCATCAAACATGCTAAGTCAAATCCTTCTCTGATGAGCTGAAGTCTTCTAAAAGCTGAACTTGTTAGGTTTACAGAGAGGTAAGCACAAACAGCATTATTCATGTCTGCTCACTGCTTCTTTCTTTTTGAAAATTACTACTAAAAATAATACAAACACTAAGAAAACTACACCTGTTAATTCCCTGCAACTGTTCTAACAACATTTTACAATCGCATTAAACTGCGAATATGAAAAGTTGAAAAGCAACCGCTGGATATCTTCGCGTAATAACTAGCATCAACCGTCCTTTCAAATAAGAAATGAATAGATTTTACATGAACTGAATAACAAAGCGATGTGCTACATCTGTGGCCAGATGTTGGAAAACAAAGAGCTCTCCGAACGTATAACATGAAATCAATATGTAACATGGCGTAATACAGTTATAATGGCTGTGAAATATGGCATACACAATGACAGAAAGATGTGCTAATGTTGCAGAAATATGTAAAACATTCACCTGGAGGTGAGGAGGTCCAATGGGTGGTGGCATGCCTCCGGGGGGTGGGATAGGCGGCATGTTTGGGTCAAAGGGGGGTCGGGCAAACGGGGGTCTTGGCGGCGGGCCCCTCATCATGCCAAATGGAGGCGGCGGTGGCCTAAGCAGTGGGGGAGGGCCTCGTAAAACTGGGGTCTGGGCTGGTGTAGGTGCTGGAGCAGTGGCAGGCGCAGGGCTGCGGAACCGCACTGCCTGCTGCGCCATTCTGGTCAATAAAGTAAAGGATTTTAATGTTTCAAGCTGCAGCTCTTCAACGCACAATAGAAAAAGAAAATTAGAGCTGCACCATACTAAGAATGCAAATGTGTGAAGGTAGTTTGCCATTTTCAGTATCAGTGAAGAGTCTGAAAGATGATGTTGGAGGAAGAACAAAGGCTTCCGGGGAGGAAACTTTGTTTTCTACAGATGCATGCTGGAATTTAAGCAACAATTGTTAAGCTATAAGTATTACACCAAAGCTCCTTTCTTCTATTTGTCATGTACAATTGTGCTTTAGGCAACACTGGCAGTAGTTTGAAAAATTAGTTTTAATCATTTGAGGTAATGGCCCAACAGCTCTACAGGGAATACAAAAAACACTGGTGTTTACAGTTGGCAATGCTTTGTACATGGATTTACTCAGTAATGCTGCTGATATGCAAAACATTAACATAAAAACTGTTCAAAAAGTCAACTTTATTCTTTGTTTATTTTGAAACATTAGTAAAATCCAGCTCTATGTGGAGCAGTTTAATGCACACTGCTGAGATGTGGTGCCCATTTACAGATACAGGTGTACCATAAAAAACAACAAGCAAAAGTGAGATAAGAATGTATGCTTTAATTCTTTTTCATTGGGACTTATTTATGCATACCTATGTTCAATAACCTGGCTGATGCAGACATTAACTATCTATTTCCAAAACAAATCAATTTCGGTTTTTATTATCCAAAATATTTTTAATCAGTATTTATTCTGATCATTTCTGTATCTTCCCAGAATTTATACCATTTTAAATCTGCAAACAGTGCAGCAGTGCAATTCGCCATGAACCCAAAAAGCCAACAATAGCCTCTAGGAATATTTAAAAATTGGTATTATATCGGTATAAACTACACATGTTTATAGTTTATACGTGTATGCGTTTTTTTGTTGTATGCGTTTATAGAAATGTAGTCTATTAACCAACACATTTATATACTGAATGCTTTCGGGTCATCCTCAGATAATCCTGAACAAAAGTCAATCATGTTGTGATTGTCGCCTCTTGCTAGTCAGGCTAATAGCCACCCTGTTCATTCAATATACAAAGCGGACTGCTGTTTACCTAAACATCTTACGTGAGTTATCTAATAAGCTTTTAAATGTAAATATGCGTCTTCTGTGAACATAAGACCGGGCTCTGGTCTAAACAGTCGTTTTAAGATCAGGAAAGTCTCTGTTCCGCGTGTGTAGACGGAGAGGCGCAACATAAGGCTAGTTAGCTACAGGCTAGTTAGCTGCCGTGGCTACATTCACAAGTAAAACCGCCAAAAGTCTCAGTCGTAGACATCCCCGACCAGGTGCATATAAAATCTGCATTTGTATTTAACATTACACTTTAACCATTTTGCTGTAAACTCGTATTTTTCTCATATCTGACCTGTTGTCGTTAAACCCAAGAGTTTCGCTCTCTGTCTGGTCCGCCATTACAGGAAAGTGTAACCGCTTTCTTCCTGGAAACGCCCCCAAAAGGTAATCACACGTTTCTATTGGTTGATCGTTGTCGTCCATAACGGTCCAGTTCAAGCTGCGCGCTTTGCGATTGGACACAAATTTTCTCGCGATCCTTCAGCTAAATGTTTATTGGCCTTCTTTTATCAGTTTATCTTTGTTCAGCGTGGAGCTAATTATTTTAAACATAGGCTGTTCTGCTCATTTTTAATGCTGTATAAATGTTGACTCTGTTGTGCGTTTTAATGTACGTGCATTTTAATGTAAGCATTAAAAGTTTGTACAGGTCAATTATAGTTACCAGTGAAACTTTGGTTGAAAATACACTTCAAAATATATCCATCCTCTATATTCAAAGTTAAGATATTTTATTTAAATCTAGCCATGATTGAACGACCTGAATAAATACTGACCTAAATTAATTCAGTGACCTATCTGTATTCCTCCTTAAAAAAAAGTAAAAGAAATAAAAATCAAGATTTAGGAAATTTGAGCATATGTAGTAAGAAATTTCGATATAAAACAGTGTATGCACCATGTATTAGTGAACATTTTATTTATACATGAAATACATGAAAACAGCCCATCGAAAATGTGGTCTCAATGTTTCTCTGCCAATATCAACTGCATGCTGGCTTTTAAACTCCCCACATTGTTTAGTCTTGTTGAGAGGTGACATCAGCCAACACTGAAACTATGTTCCAGCCAACAATGGCTTCTTAGATAAAACCAGCTGAATAACAACTCTGCACTGAATAACCATCAAAGACAAACTGGCTCAAAGCTCCACCGTCACAGTAACTTTGGTCGAAGTTTTTCACCTCCTCCATCCGGCTTCTGGCAAATCCGGGCCTGTAAAAGCATTTGAAAAATACATTTAAATCTTTGTGATTTATTGACTGACAAGCATCTAAATACATTGAAAACAAGATGTGTAAAATATGGCAATCAGAGACTTTACACCAAACCTTAAACTCTGGCACTGGCCCATACGGTACATGGTTGCTTGATGATGGGGGTTAAAGGGCAAATAGACATTGCAGGAGACTGGTTGAGGCACAGGAGATGGACCAAATAGAATAGGGTCCAGGAACCTGGGCTGACCTGAAGGCATACTTTGTGTGCCAGTACAGTGAATATTTGATTCCTGCTGTTGTCCTGATGTTTGGTCATATTTCCCTTCAAAAGCTTGCCTCCTGTCTTTTCTCTTCCGGGGGCGATACTCGTAATCTGGCACGACAGTCAGAGCCAACATGAGTTATAATCAAGAGTTATGTCATCAAATGTCTTCCACAGAATATTTGACTAGAAGATAAAGTGATTGTACATTCGATAATTAACATAAGCCATTCAAATCCACTGTCAGACAGACATGTAATGTTCATACCAGGGAAGTGCAGTCTATGCATCTTCTTCAGTTTGTCAGCTACTTCAAAGTAGGGCCTCTTCTGTTCCTCACTGAGCTTATTCCACTCATTTCCAAGCTGAACACTGATGTTATTGCTGGTTCTTCCTGGACAGGCTTTTTGCATGGCCTCTCGGTGGAAGCGAGCCCACACTAGAAAGGCGTTCATTGGCCGTTTGACCCGTCCGTTCTCTTGGATAAACCGGTTAGGTTTGAAATCTGAGGAAAAGATTTGAGGTATTTAGATCCACGTTTAGAAACTCTAACACACAATTCTAACAGTGGCTAATTATACAACCACAATTTTATGAGCACTATTACATCACACCTTTGTTAAAATGGCAGGTTTATGTGATGAAAAAAATTAGACTACCATAAATCATTCAGAACTTTTCCCTCATTTATTGTGACATGTATTGCTTAACTAAAAAAACAAACAAATCTTATTTGTAGTCTGAAACAAACTCTTTGTTGAACCACCTTCTGAATTAATTCCAACATTTCGTCTCCTAGGGTGCACATCTACCATTAATTATAGAGATTCAGACCAACTTAAGCAAAGATTAGCTGTCCTAGCGGGATTTTTATGATTCTTTCTTCTTTGCATCTTTTAGATAAAACAATGGTTAGCAAAAAATGACCAACTATCAATTTATAATTTTTTTTTACTTCACAAAACCTGACATTTTAATCAGAGTAAGATACATTTCTTATATCCACTGTATCACATTAGCATGTAAATTAGCATTAACATTATTACTACTATTGTTACCTATCGCTGATGGTGGAATGACAAAACTGGTGCTTTGACCATCTCCTCCTGGTCTGTCAGATGGTTCAGAAGGGCATTCTGAATTTGAGGTCAGGAGTTCTCCCATTTGTGACATACTGAAGTTTTTTACTGAACAGGAAAGAACTTCTTATGTTAACAGTTTTCATTTATGATTGTCATATCCGTTACAATTTGTGGCTTTTGAACACCCTTGACGGCCAGCAGGGGGCAGAATGAGTCTACTTTAAAACTAATTCTGCCCCCTGCTGGCAGAATGAGTTTTATCCTCCGTATCTCAGAGCAGCTTCTGTTCTTAACGGTGTGTAGAAGTGGAGACTGAACATTCAATCTGGACCCAGATATTTTAAATGCTACTCACCTAAAATATTATCTGGTAAAATCTCTTGATTGTGGGTGGAAAAAAAAAAACTTAAATGACAGGAGCTGGGTAGCTGCTTGGTTTTTCCCTTAAGAAGCTACTGAGCATCACATTCTGGTCCTTCCTGATCCAGGTCTCTGTTTAGTAGACAGCATTTGCGGTCGTTTTCCTTTTCAGATTGTCTGGAAAGTTTAGACCTCCCGTTTATCTGCAGTAACCGTAACCTCCTCGAACTGTTTGGATTAGTTTTTCTTTAAATTGTGAACATATTTTAAACTTAGTTGCCATGGCGAGCGAGTTATTCAAACATTGCTAGAGTAACTTTAATCGCAAAATATGTTTTTTTAAAGATCTTGGCTAAAGTTAAGGAAATGTATCTAAGACCCCCCCACCCCCAACAATGTTTATGAAATTAGCAGCCTGTATAATTAACAAACCAAGTCTGATTAGATTTAACCCTTTAAAGAAGTAATTTGTCTTTTCTTATAAATTAAAAATACATAATGGACCAAAGAGGGGCAGCATCGGTTACATTTCTTAATCCAAAAGTTGTAGTATTAGCTCCTGATTACTACCTGCCTGCCTGCATTCAGTCTCCATGGTAACCAGCTGTTGCTTTTCTATTTACAGTTCTCATGTGACATAATGCTGGGATCTTTGAGGCTGACAGCAGCCATCTTGGTAGGTATCGGTAACTAGCTGATATGACAGTTGATACGGTTATTTAGAACAAGCTATAACCACGTTCCTGTCTAATTTATAAACATTTTAAGTACATTACAACTGTTACTTGACTGAGTACTCTGCTCAACTCTGTGTAATACTAAAATAAATATCAGTGATATTTACTGCAGTACTTACTGGCGAGCTAGCAAAATTAGCTTTGTAGTTTTATTTACGAAGCTAAAACATGTAGCAAACATGTATGTTACTAAGTCCTCACTCTAACACTCGTGATACTTTTTCATGGATCTTTCTCTTGCACATTGGTCAAGAGTGCCAATGTAGTTTTTGTTTGTGTCAAAGCCATGGTTCATTTATGCTTTGAGCTGCTCTTGCCTAACAAGATGGCAGTTCGGTGGCACAGATGACTTCTGATTCAGACTTATGAGAACTATAGGTGAGCTACCTTTGTGCAGTCTCTTTCGGATTGGCACGCAGTTTCAAATCAACAGTAATAAAAGCCTGCAGTAGGTCCCACGATGAAATGTTAGGGTTTTATGAGACTCCTTTTAAAATATTGTGTTCTGCTTTTGAGGTGAACCTGCTTGGGCGGCCAGACCTGGGCATGCTGGTAGATGTTTTGAATCTCCACTTGTAGGTTATTTTCCATATAGTGAAAATGGCAGATATCAATTTGTTTAAAGATCTCTTTGAATCTGTTACCAAACTCATAGCTACTACAATCTGCTTTTTTAAGGGCTCAGAATGCTCCTTGAACCTCACCATGGTGTTCACCAGATTTTCTTTCTCCCCTTAATTTAACCAGTAAAACCCCACTGAGATCCAAATCTCATTTGCAAGAGGAATCTGGGAAGAAATCTGCAACACATAGCAACGAGGTTACACAAAAGTAAAACAAATTAAACCATATACACAAGTTAAAACAAATTACAAAACACTGAATACATTACATAAGCATTAACACTTGATGTGATGCAACCTATTTTAAATCTTTTACATTTTATAGAACATTTGAAAATGTTTCTTTATTGTTTATGTTACTTCAATTTGTCAGTATTGTTAAAATTACTGTTAAGCAGGTAAATAAGTCAAATACACATAAACAAAAATAAATCCAACTCTTTAATGTTATAATTTAATTTATTGTTGAATGAAGTACAGAAAATATACAGCAATCAAATCAAAAGATCTGTGTTGAAGGAAAATGAAAAAAAAACATGATTCAAGTAAACTAAATCACTTCAAATGCAGTTTTATTTGATCATAACCTTACAAGAAATAAAATATTAAACTAAAACCTATGGAATTATAATTCTGAGTAACAAAATAAAGATTTGGTCATTTGGAGGGCAGCACCTCATAAAATGACAAGAGGGTCTGCTTAGCTGTGTTTGTACATCAAACAGAAGAAACTTAGACCCATACATAAAGTCACAAACGCCCGTTATCCATTTCGCACACAAAATCTCACCCCAAACCATTTGGATTGAACTCCAGCATATTTAATCTGAATCAAATGTCGAGGAGCGTCTTCTCTAACCAATAGGTTATGAAGTGTAGGTGAAAAATGTTTCCAACTCAAGGTACAACGTTAGAGGTATTCCCAGAATCCACTGTAAACGTGTAAGTAAAGTTGCAGCTTATTTTTTTTCCGAGTAATTTTTTCCACCAAAGCTGGTAGGAAAATACTTCTGTACCTCTATGCATAAAAACGGTTTGTATGCAAAAAAGTTAGAGACGCTATGAATGTAGGTGAGTCAGAAAGCAATACTGAATAGTTTACTGAGATCTGTGAAGTCACGTGAGCAAGTTGCATAAATAGAAAATAATCAGTAGCACTCTGAATAAAATACTGACTGGCCCTTTATGTGGTAAACGCATTCAGAAAGTCAAACGGAAGAATCATTGAGTACTACCTCTCCAAATATTATAATGCAACAAGCTGATTAAAAATGAAATGTTAGACTAAACCAAACAAGAAAAAAGAAACAGGCTTGTCTGGGTTCAGATGTTAATTTGTCTTTTCCCATCCATCATCCATCAAGCACATTGCAGGTTACTAGTTTTAAAGTAGACTCATTCTGCCCCCTGCTGGCCGTCAAAGATGTTCAAAAGCCCCTTTCAGACAGGAACAGTAGAAATTTACTGTAATCTGGCAAAACTCAAGCAGGAAAAACCCCCCTGCTGGTTTTAGATTCCATCATCATTTTAATAATCAAAAGCATCGTTAAAATTTTAATTAGTGGTTTTCAGCACAACAATAAGAGGCAGCATCTAAATATTTTTCCCTTCAGCACCCAGGTTTTAAAACGGCTTAGGGACTGCTGCTAAAGTTTCTGCTTTCAGACTATTTCTTTTTTAAATTTTTAACAATCTTATGTAGGACTTGATACATTTTATGGCTGGGTTAAGAGCAAACTGTAAATTAACTTTATAATTCACCAATTCATACCTTTTGTAGTTTAGAACCAAAATACTTGGTAGTGCTATGAAGAAGATAGAAAGTCACGTTAAAATCTGTCCTTTTTTTGGATTTTTTACAAATATTTAGCTCCATAATTCATGGGAATTCTTATCCAAAATTACAAATAAACATATTCCATGAATCAAGTACATGAGTGTGAGACGGTTTTTCAGGAACAGCTTGGTGAAGGAGTGAATGTAGTAATTATAGGTGCTGGTCATTTCAGCCCTTCACCTTTTCTGACCTTTGTAGTTGTTGTCAAGTCATCCACCTTTTATATACAAAACATCCTGTTATCCACTTTGAAAGCTGCCAACTGCATGTAATTTTCATGATCCACAGTGGAGAATGTGATCACATAACTCCAATGAAGCAATACGTACCAACAGGAGATCCATTATGACCCAAATTAGTTAATTTGGTTTAACCAGAGGTCATAATTTGTCTTATTTTAACAAAAAAATAAATCCGAATAGAGATATTATCTGAAAACACCTAATTTTTAGTTAATATCCAAATTAATTAAATTATTTCTAATGATTGAGGATTTTAATGACCTCTTATGTTTATAATTTATGAAAATACTTTACTACAGTGAAAACTAAGTGGAGTACACAGGTAAACAATGGTTTTCTTACAGATAAAAAATGGATGTAGGCACCAAAAAATGTATTATTTTTCAACCTGCAGACACCAATAACCAATTTTACGTGACCAGCTCATATAAACAGACCAGCATGAATGAAGCTGCTTGGTGTCAAACATAAGAGCAAATAGAAGCAGGCTGCTTTCATTCATGTCTGAAAAGGGCTTTGCAAAGTCGGAGTAAAAACGGAATGGCTTAAATTTTATAATTAAATTTGGATTTTTTAAAAATGACCTTCTCATGTACAATGCAAAATTAAGGCCTCATTGCCATTTTAAACTGAATTAGAAAAAATCTAAACGATGGAGGATAACAGATGGTTTTATAAAACCTCGTGAAGACAATGATTTTTCCAGTAAAGGGAAGTAATGATGGTTATGTACCGACACGTTCGCTCCACTCTGCTTTCTTCTGCGGAGGATCGGTGGGAACCGGTGGCGAACAGTCACCGGCGCCAACTCACCAAAGCCCAGAGGCAGACGGTGAAACATGCAAGGTTTGTCTTCAAGTACAGCAAAGTCCTTCTGCAGTTCGCTTGCTCGCAGTTTCACACATTCATGCTCACACACTCATTCACAAACAAACACACACACTTGACTGCAAACCTTCATTTCCCAAAGCTGCCAAAGTTAGCGAAGGCATCTTGTTTGGGTGGGACCACGGCTGGGCTGATGGAGTGGCTCAGGCCCATTCCCACTCCTGGCACCCCCATACCTGCCATGCCACCCATCATCACTGGGGCGGCCATCCCCATATTCATGCTCATGTTCATTCCCATCATCCCTTGGTTCACAGGAATTCCACTCTGCAGGCCAGTGGCCATCGAAGGTGGCATGCCCACGCCCAGGGGAGCAGGCATGCCCATCGCCACGGCGCTGCCGGCCATGACGGGATTGGCTGGCGGTCTGATGGGAGCCACATGAGGTGGTGAGCTGAGGGTTAGTCCTCCAAAACTCTGAGCCAACAGGCTGACCGGAGGCACTCCTGTGCAAACACACACACACGCGCACACACAGAGGTACAAATCTGATTCCACCTTGTTTGTGGTTTCCTGTGTGTATATGTGTATAGTTCCTTTGAATATTTTGAAGAGTTTACAGAGATAATCCAGTGCCTTGCAAAAATATTCATACATTTTGACCCTTTTCATTTCTGAACATGGCACAACCATAAAATATAAGTATTTTGTGAGACAGACCAATAAAAATAAGCAAGAAAAGAGAATGCTCTCAAAGTACTTGGAAATTGTTTCAAAATAACAATTTTATCGTTTGTCACAATAACTTCTGGGACAATTTATCGTCCAGAAAAAATCATCGTGACATGCCTAACTTTACCATTATGTGCTACATTACGTTAATTAATCACAAAGTTAAAATCCCAATAAAATAAAGTTTGAGGTTTTCAGCATGTGAAAAGGTTCAAGGAGCATAAATA
Organism: Girardinus metallicus; assembly: GCA_903067095.1. Taxonomy (NCBI): domain Eukaryota; kingdom Metazoa; phylum Chordata; class Actinopteri; order Cyprinodontiformes; family Poeciliidae; genus Girardinus; species Girardinus metallicus. The sequence continues at coordinate 31,469 of CAEGAE010002067.1, forward strand.
CTTTTGCAAAGCAATATAAGTAGTTTCAGAAAGTCCAATTTGTTTGTGTTTAACAGATAAAAAGCTCAGTAAAGGACATTACCTTGTTGCTGGATTATATTGTTCAGAGTTGGTGGTGTCTTTGTGTGGTTGAGTCCGGCTGACAGGAAGTCCAGGCTGATATTGACGGACGGGTCGGACCAAGTTGACCCTAACGACCCCTGACTTCCAATTCCAGTCTTTTGCTGCGATCCCATTGGCTGCTGGGACACCATGCCCACCAAATTCTGAAACAAATTTGTCTGATTTATTCCTGGGTTATGGTTTTTATTAAAAGGTGAGAGATGAGGTAAAAGGTGCAGCAACAAAATGATACTGTGTAGCAGCAAACTTTTTAAGTAAATACCTTTTGCCAATACAAGACCTAATTCTAAAATTTATGTCTAGAATAATCTAGACCAGATTAAAAGGTGCACTTAAAAGCCTTTCATTTGGTGGGGTCCAACCCAAACACGTCTGGGAGGTAAAATAGTTACAGACAAAAATGGGAATCGTATAGTTGAAAACACTTGTTATCCTAGAAAGAAGTGGTTGACAAGTGCAAATTGGCAGATGTCACTGGACTCTTGATGTGGCCCTCCTGTAACTCAAACTTTCAGTCAGGAGAATTAGATTCCTCTTTTTTAGGCTGGAAAGATAAAGAACTTGTGGCTTTGTGTAACACCTTTAAAACATTTGAGCAACTGAAAAGGGATTATAATCTTGAGAACAGAGATTTATTTAAATATTTTCAGGTAAGACATTTTTGCAAAATAAAAAGAGGTGTTCCTCCAGAAGGTAATAATATTGTGAACATTTTTGCAAATGCTTATACTTAGTTCCCATGTAAAACCATTTCCAAACTATATAAAGGGTTGCAGAAAAGGGACTTAATATTCTAGTTCCTTTTAGACTTGAATATTAAGTCTAAATGGGAAAGGGAATTGAGAGTAAAAATTACAGAGGGTGATTGGCTTTCAATGTGTGTGTGACACAACAGACATCTACCGGTTCTAAAAGATGGAAGAAATTCGGATGACTTAATTAGATATTTTATTACACCGCAAATTACTAGCAGACATAGAGGAGAAGAACAACAATGTTGGAGACATTGTGGCCATCAGAACGTCAATCATCCATCCACCCATTTTTATTACAACCTTGTCCCTTAGTGGGGTCTGGAGGGCTGAACGTCAATCACTCTCATGTATTTTGGTCCTGCCCAAAGTTGGCATCTTACTGGGATGGAATCTGTCAGACTACTGGGATAATTTTGGGCTATGTCATTATGAATCAGTGCCCCAAGTTCTGTGTGTGTTGTATGTTTTATTATAATAATAAAAAATGTTTAAGAGTATTAAAAAAAAGTCTTTCATTTTATCAAAAAACAACACTGCACCTTATATATATTGTTGTGGAGTAAAACAGTCCCATCTAGTGAATTAATGTGGATTAATTTTGGTTGTGCTTACTGACCTTGAAGCGATTTTGTGTGGCACACGGCGCTCTGTCAAAATGTTTTACATCACATTACGGCTGCCGTCATCAGAGCGTCGCGGAGTAATACGTTATGTGCTTTGACAGACTGACTTATCCGACTGTTTTGTTTCGTTTAATGCGCCTTATAGTCTGGTGCGCTTTATATATAAGAAAGATCGAAAATAGATAATTATGTAACAGTGCGCCCTACAGTGCTGAAAATAGATCAGACTATTTTTTTCAACAATAATGTAAAATTTTTTCAAAATGCTTAACAAATTCATATTTTCTTTGATACCTGTTGAGAGCGGGAGTGCGGCATCGTAGGCATGGCAACGGATCCTCCCGGCGTCACCCCGCCAAGAGAGAAGGTCATGCTCTGGGAAGCACTGAGCGTCGTGTGCGGATTGGTTGGCTGATGGTTGACTCCGCTCATGAGGTCAAAGAGCTCAGCAGATGGGGGGACAGAGGACGGGTTTGAAGTCGGCGGCGCCGTTGGCGACGGTCCGCTGCCAAACAGGTCGGTAACCGGCTGCGAAGGACCGGAGCTAGACGGAGCGGGGGGATTTCCTGAAAAGGAGCTCCAGTCCCCAAATTCTCCGTTTCCATTGGAAGAGCCAGCAGCTGGTCAAAAATAGTATTGTTAAGTAATACTAGAACTGGGTAGTAACTAGTTACATTTACTCAGTTACATTTACTTGAATAACTTTTTTGAAAAAATGCACTTTTAGGAGTATTTTTACTACGCTGTACTTTTTACCTTTTGAGTCGCTTCTCTTGAGTAAAATTTCTGGACTCTCTAACCACTCAATGAGAAACAAACATGTTTTAACCAAAGATTCAGCAGACACAGACACACTTGCAGTTTTTGTTAAAGTTTCATAAGTTTTATAATGAAAGAAACTGATTAGGGTTTGTTACTTTTTGTTACTTATATGATTTATTGTAATTTTGTTCCTTAAAATACCAAAATTTCCTCTTGACTTTACATTTTGTTGCATCTGATTATGTAATTTTTAAATCAGAAATGATTGATAATTTGATCAGTTACTCAGTACTTGAATAGACTTTTTACTAAATGCTTTTCTACTCTTACTTGAGTAATTTCTTGGATGGCTACTTTTTACTTTTACTTGAGTAAAAATAGGTTGAAGTACTGCTACTCTTACTTGAGTATATTTTTTGGGTACTCTGCCCACCTCTGAGTAATGCAAAGTAATTTGACCTCTCACAGGTAAAAACATCTATAATTAACTGTAATAAAGATGAAAGGAAGGAAAATAAAAAAAAAGAATAAGGAAAAAACGACAACATTCAGACAACAGAATAGGGAATAATGTCTGCAAATACAAATATTTTTCTATTTTCATTTTATATCCAGACCTTGGAAATCCTTGGATTAAATTCAATACCCACTCAGACTGTTGAACCATGTTTCTAAGCCTAATCGATTCACTTAGACACAGGTAGACAACCTGCATAAACTGATATATTTCTTAAATTTGTATTTGATGTCTTTAAAATGTCTAATTGTGAACTAATCCTCTTGATTTTGAGGGCATAATGAACGTTTTAAAGGAGCAGTGAGGGAAGGCGTTTACCGGTGGAGGTGGGGAGGCTGGCAGAGGCTGCAGGTGAGGAGAAGTCAGCAAAGCCCCCTATGAGGTCTGAAGTCCCTGCTGGGTGAGTGAAGGCAAACACAAACTTACCAGTGGACACAGAAGTGTGTCTGGACAGCGTAGGAGAGGAATGTGTGTGTGGTTACCCGCCGCTGTGCTCTCGTTGTTTGAAGGGTCAATCACCAGCAGGTCAGCCAGTCCACCGCTGGAAGTCTGCTTCGCCGACGACTGAGGAGTAAGACGCAGCAATTAAACCTTCAAAGGTGAAGATGATTGTCACCGTAGAAACGGTGTGTATGAGTACCTTTTCCTCTGGACTCTTGTCTCCAGTGTAGTGCGCTGCAGCCCCCAGGTCTAGCGTCTTGCTGCTCGCCGCCCCGCTGCGTTTCCTCGTGGTGGTGGTCGTGGTTTCTGTCGCTTGTGTGATCTGGATACTCTTCGTCGTGACCGTTTCCTCCTCGTCTTTAAATTCGATCGTCTCCTGCCTCCCGTTTCTTGATCCTCTCTCTTCCTCGTTGTCACTATGGCAACCAGATAAGGGACGCATCAGAGCTCAGGGGATTATGCAAAGGTTGATCTGCTGTGTCTTTGTGGAAGTTTGAAGGGTTCGGGTCTCTGTTTAACTGGTTTTCTTTGTAATTAATCTTCTTAAAATAGAGATTAAATATATTGGTACGTCTGTTGTGCAACATGGTATGGTGCTGGTTTGGTTTATGCACTTTTAGCAAAACATAACATGTCATCCCTCAAGATTTTGAAGGATTTTAGCCAAGTCTGGTGTCTGTCTTGTGATCCTACGTATCAGCATAGATATATAAGTACAACATATTGTAATATTGCTCCTTCAGTGTTACTGTAGACCTATTGAACGTCTCCTTTACTAGTTTTTATATCGTCTTTGCATTAATGTTGAAGAAATTTAACAATTTTGTTGCAATTTATACTAAATGCAATGCCGTGCACTGTTTTAGATCCTTCTCCTGACTGATACGCTGGAACAATGAGATCCTTTTGATCCTCAGAAAAAGTCTGCAGGGACAGATGAGCTTTATTTCCGATTCTTCAGAAGACTAAATGCTTAAACTGAATCAAAATTTACCTCAGTTAACTGCTATTTAGAATTTTGCAACTTTATTTCCCCCCATATATTTTTGACTTTAAGTTGAACCGCAATGGATCCACATGCAGGAAATAATTTGAATATGATTCATGATCGTTCCTGCTGTGGGAGTGGAGTGTCCGTTTACCTGATCCGGTCAGGCGAGTCGTCTCGCTCCTTCTTTCTGAACTTGTTGAGTGTGTCATCGATGGTGCTGCCTATCTTGTCACTGATCTCGCCGAGCTTCTCGCTGAAAGGGAAAGCTCCTCTGCTCTTGTCCCAGTCCTCATCCCACTTATTCCGATCCAATTCGTTCGCTGGAAGAAAAAAAGATCAAAAACAGAGAGATTCAGCATAAACAAATCGGGCAGTTTAAACCCTTATTTTAACTACATACTTTTTTACACCATGAATAATTTAAAATATTAAATAGTAAATACCTTTGCAGAAAACAAAAGGTTAATGATTTTCCATTTTTAGCAGTTACAGACCTAATTTTATATTTGAAAATAATAAACCTGTGCAGTAATTTACTCGCTTATAGAATTACGCCTTTAGGGATAAGTAAAAAGCATGCTACATTTGCTATAGAAAATATATTTCTGAGGTTCTCCAGGAGGGATTGTATTTTCATTTTAATCCACTCAAGCTGTCAGATGAACGCTGTGAGCTACTTACAGTTCTTAAAGCTGCCACCTCCACCGCCCATACTGTCAGAGGAGACTCCAATATATTTATCCTTGTTCTTCTTCGCTTTCTTTCTCTCCTCTCTCAGTCTGTCATCATCCTGGATGAACTCCACCATCTCCTTCACCTTCTGACGCACATTTATACCTTGATCCTTCCCATTCTCATCTGTAGATAAACCCAACAGATACAGTACAAACCTACAAAACCATTTATTGCTCTTTATTCAAAGACAAAACACAGGGTTTCCTTCAGCATTATAAGCCTGGCGGGGCCACCAGGCTTTACTTGTGCCCTCACCAGGCTAAGCATTGCTTATTTTTGAAGTCTTTTTAAAATGTTTGTAATTTTTAAGACTTTTTGGTTGGTGTTCAGGTATTAATCTCCCAATTTTTCAATAACACATAATTATCAAGTGATATTTTCAAATTTCGGGGCTGCACAGTGGCGCAGTTGGTAGCAGTGTTGCCTTGCAGCAAGAAGGTCCTCGTTCGATTCCCGGCCCAGGGTCTTACTGCTTGGAGTTTGCATGTTCTCCATGTGCATGCGTGGGTTCTCTCCGGGTACTCCGGCTTCCTCCCACAGTCCAAAAACATGACTGTCAGGTTAATTGGTCTCTCTAAATTGAGTGTGTATGCATGGTTGTTTGTCCTGTCTGCCTCTGTGTTGCCCTGCGACAGACTGGCGACCAGTCCAGAGTGAACCCCGCCTCTCGCCCAAAACGTTCACTGGAGTCAGGAGGCACCAGCACCGCTCCCGACCCAACTAGGGACAAGGGTGTTAGAAAATGGATGGATGGATTTTCAAATTTTCTGTTAACTTTAAACATTTTTTAACTCAAAAACACGATGAGCCGCTGGATGAATGACCTCCCTAGCGCCCAATCACCGGGCTTAGCAAGTATTCTGGGGGAAACCTTGAAATACCTTTATCCAAATGGTTGGATAAATGCTAGTATTGAATGTTCAACACAAGATAAGCAAAAAGAAAAGCTTAAAAATTGCAAAGACAGAGCCTCACCGATAAAATGATAGTTTTCTAGAGATCGCAGGTCATAGATGTGTTCTCTGGCGCTGGTGACGACTCTCTCAGATCCGTTCCTGATCAGATAGGCCAGCAAGAGTAAGGCCTGGAGGAGAGACGCAGATATTAGTCAAAGAGAGAAACAACCCAGATTCACGGCTTGGCTGATTTTGGCTGCCACTGCTCAGGTGTGTAAAACAAATTAAACTTTTTTTCTCTTCATAAGTCGTGATGCTTTATCTTTGATCCTTTAAACTGTTTGCTCAAACATTTCAGCACTTTCTCTTTGCTAAGATCCCCTTCTCATAAAATTAACTTAGCCATAAAGTTGATGGTCTCTTCAGTGTGTTAGAAAGAAAAGACAAACTGAGGATTCCAGCTGTGGAGAAGCGTGCAGAAATTCAAACTGCTCAAACGAGCAGGTTGGTGGTTCAGAACCAAACGTGGAGAAGCAGCATTCAGCTTCTATGCACCACAAATCTGGAACAAACTTCTAGAAAACTGCAAAACAGCTGAAACACAGAGTTCCTTTAAATCAAGGCTAAATATTATATTGGATATATATTTACATGATGGTTCTGAAGATGGCATTGGACAAAATGCAATGTTTATTGCTTGGTTCATAAATAATTACTGTATTATGTTTTTATGGAGTGAAGGCAGCTGCCTTGTTGCTGAAATGTGCTACACAAACAAACGTGACTTGAGAGACCGAGGTTTCATTTGTCTAGCCGTCAAAAAGTTATTTTACAACAGCTGCAGCTTGATTTAAAAGAACAACATTATTTCTCTGAGCTCCTATGTGATCATTTCATAGTGATATGTTAAAAAAACAGGAGCTGCTTAAAAATTTAACGCAAGAGGCCTTGCTTACAGAGCTGCAACATTTCGTGTTGCTGATGAAATTATGTTTCTCTTCTTCACTTCAAGTGATGGATGCACAAAACCAGTGAGAGAAATTCTGCAGGTTTTTCAAAACACATGATGTGACACCTGCTGTAGTAGTTTTGTTTAAAGATGATTAAAAAAAGTTGAAGTAATAAGAGTGAAGTAAGGTCAGGATTACCCTCACCCTGAAATCAGGCTTTTTAAATTCAGAAATGTTTGAACAGATTATATTAGATATAGTTTGGTTTTAGATCAGTGTTGATCCCTCCGCAACCCTCCTGCAACTCAAACTGCAAGAAATCACTACAATTCTGGAGCAGGATAAAACTGCAGTGCAGTCCCCCAAAAAAATTGTAAAATAGTCTCTCAACCACAAGCAGGGGGAACCAGCTCATCATCGACTGCAAACTGTCAAATGCAATAAAAAAAAGTTATTCATAACATCAACGACACATGAGACCCAATCAAGAATCACTAGTCAAGATCCTGAGATGCAACACACAAATGTAAAAAGAAAACTGAACCTAAAAAATGAAATACAGACAGAAGGAAACTGGGTCTGGTCACGGTCCCTCGTGTGAAAAACATTGGAAGCCATATGTAGGCCTGACGTCAAGCAAAGAAACCTCTAACCCTGCTTAAATAAACCCAGAGCAGACTTCAGGGAACACAGATACGATGTGTGGCAGTCCTACCTTGTACACTCTTCTCCAGTTTTTCTTATTATCCTTCAGCATCCTGGTCCACAGCATGTTCATCACCTCTGGGAACTGCTCATACATAAACGTAGCTCTATAAAGACACACACACATTTATGGTCATTCTGTTGGCATCCATGAGTAAAACAGATCACATCTCATGAGCGTGTGTGTGTGTTGTTACACCTACTTGGCTATCTCTCCCATTAGTTGTCCAGAGGGCCCCCAGGGGTCATCGTTGGTAGCTTCTCTAACTTTAGACTCTATCTCTGAGTAGTTCATCACCACATTAGTGCTGTTGACACAAACATTTGTACCTGTTAAAATCACCAGTATGGCTGTAAAACTTGTATGCATTACAATTTATTTGCCTTAACATGGAAAGATAAGCAAAAAAACTTCAACAGACTGAGCAGAAGAATGAGCAAAAACCTGAATTTATACTTATTTCATGTTATTTTACTGTGAAGCGCCTTGTGATTTTCATCTATACAAATCAAATTTATTTACTATCTTATTACAACAACTCATTCAGAACACAAAACCACAAATTATAAATGGTAGAAAATAGCTTTTTGTCTGAGGACCGACAGAATCCTGTTTCGCTGAATAACAAATACACTTTGGAAAAGCCTTCGCGCTGCTGAACTCTTTATCAGATAACAGATGTGGGCAGAGGCAGAAGCTTTCTGAGGCACAAAGAGGGAAAAGAGGAAGTCTGTACATCAAAGGGAGGTGAACACAGGTATGCTGTTTCCTGTCTTCTTTGTTCATGTACTTCACTTTCTACTCTCTGTTTTCCTGTACACACAAAGCCAATCCCTTCATACGCAACGCTTATTCAGATAACAATTTAATCCTAGAATCATCAGTTTAAAATAACTCCTGCCATTTCTCTTTCAGTGCTTGTTCACAGTAAGCAGTCCCTTTCTTTTCCTGCCTTACTCCCCATCTCTTTGTTCTCTGAAACCTGCCAAACTCCCAGCAAGAGAAAACCAACAATGATCAATGATTTATCCCAGGCAGCAGCCACTTTTAACTGTGTTATCATCAGCCAACGCAGAAAGCAGAAAGCTTTATATTAGCGTGACTCTTAATATGCTGGAAAAGAAATGCCTCTGCTGCCAGTTCTATGGAGGCAGATCAATAATGGAGGGTATTCATCATGCTCAGCCAGCCACAACCAACAGCTGATGGAAGCTGTTGTCTGTTTCTCCATTTCAAGCCCTGTGCTGCTTCATCTACTCCCTCATCTGTGTTCTTCCTTTTCTGGTCTTAACATTAACTCCATTTAGTACTTTTTGTCTTTATTTTCAGTAGCAAGTAGGCCTGTCACAATAACCGATTCTGCTGGATGATAAATTGTCCCAAAAGTTCTTGCGATAAACAATAATGTTGTTGTTTTGAGAACATTTTCAAGTAATAAAGTGGTGATGGCATAATAACGTAAGAACACATTCCCAAAGATTAATAAACAACATTTTAAATACCCCAAATAAATAAACAACAAATAGAATGAATTATGAAGCTTCTGTAAAGAAAATTCTCCTTCAAAAAAACCAACGCACCATACTGAAAACCTCTGCCATCCAGGTTTTGGTAGAAAGAGAAAAATAATAAATCATGCAAAAGGAAATTATCATGCGATTGATTTATTGATTTATTGCTTATTGCGACAGGCTTAGTTGCAAGTTTACCAAATACATGCACTACTTTGTTGCTTTATAAAAAAATATTTGTTGTTGTAGCATCACAATGATATGTATTCTTGATATTGTGCAGCAATGTATTTATACTTCCTTATGGGTCCATTTTCAAAACATTATAATAATCCTCCGTAAAAGCTATCAGTTAGCATTGCAGCTTGCAGAAACATGTTATAAATCTGCAAACATGGATGGAAATAAACTTTACAAAATTACGCAAAAGAAATTTGGATGTATTGGGACTCCAAACCTAATTTAAAGATGTACTACTTATTGTTATTAGTCTTAACGTCACTCTTTTACACTAGCTAGAGCAGTAAGAGTCACACACTAAATGTCAGAAGACATCCCCATATCCTGAATCAGAAACAGAGTTGAAGAAACCTCATTAGTGGTTGCACCTACACTTTTCGGTTAGTTTTGGTTTTACTCAGCCAAAGTAAATGCATGCAGCTGCAGGAACAAAGAGTACAGGAAGATCTTTGCTCAGGAAGAACAGGTTTAAGGTTTAAGACTGTAATAACTACAGTCTTAAACCTATATCACAGAGGCATAAAAAACACACACACAATGCATGTGTTTAGAGGCACACATGTCCTACTAAAGTGTGTGTTTGTTTGCCAGCATGCTACGTTGCTGTGGGCCTCAACGGGACAATGTGAATGTTGAGAATACAACATGCTTAGCGGGTTATACGTCCGTCAGTATCAGTCAGCCTTCTTCCTGTTGGAGGTGTGCAATGTGCTGGACGGTCATGGAGATGGTGAGCATCACTGGGGTGGGACAGCTAGGCTGTTAGTCTGCTGCAGCAGCACTCTGAGGGATAACAACACCTGACCTGCTTATAGCCGAATTAGCTAACTGAGAGCCACAAACACATTCTCACTTTACAATGATGCCCTAACAGATAACGATGAAAACGCCACGACATGTTATTTTGTGGGACAAGGTTGGCAGTTTGCCAAGTGGTCAAAGCTAACAGCTGAAGGCCCGTATTCTTTCCTCCATCAGCGATAAAAGTTAATGATGCTGCCCGGTGAGAGCCGCTCAATCACCGGTTAGCTCACGGGCCACTTAGCGGGTTAGCTCTGCGCCTCCATCTCGGTTGGTACTCACGCTTTGTCCACCAGCTCCCTGACTTTCCACATGTTCAGCATCTCCGCACGGACCTGCGGGCTCCCCACCTCGATACTGCGCCGCCCCCGTGTCTCGACACCCCGCAACCCAGAGGTGGAATCCCGGTAACTGACGAGAAAAACGCTCCGCTCCGCTCACTGATCGGATCTGATCTGAACAGCGACCGCTGCGGGTAACGGACCGGCCACAGTTGCTACGGAAACGGCCTCTGTCTACGTCACTGCAGCGTCAAGATGTACGCTCAGTTCCCAGAGTGAAGATGCGATTTATTAGGGATCAATAGCCCCTCTGACTTTACATTAGGGTAATCCACACCACTGTCTTTACTTTCAGGAAGATTTTCCTGACATTAAAGGAAAATCTTCCTTTTATTTATGGCAATAACAATAGTACTGTTGTTATTGTCATATTATTGTTTTTCTTCAAATCTGTTTTATATTTTGAAAATTTTCTACTCCAAGCAATTACAAATTGCACTAATTTTGTGTTTATAATAAGCAGTAGTGGGTTTTGATATGGGCAATAATGCTGGCTGTTAGGGCTACTTATCCGTTGGTTGTGTCCTAAACACGTTTTTTATCGTTTTTTTTTTTTTTATCCATTTGCAGTCAATATGACTGAGGTGTGGTAGTCAGCAGAAAAAGACGAAAAAGTAATTTGAGTCTTGTTTTATTCTCAATGTCTTCCAACCAAAAACAAAAATAGAATGAAGGTCAACCATTGGTATCTTCTCACCTAACCTTCTCCCCTTCACAATAAGAGCATATATTCAGGTGTGAAATATATGCATTGTATCCACCACGGAGGGATGATTTCACGATCTGTTTTCCAGCACTGCAATGCAGTTTTATCCTTCCCCAGAATTTAGATAATTACCTATATTTTGAATAGTAACACGGTGACCTGTGTGATATGTGTCTTCAGTCAGAGGCTTCTTCAAATTCACTGTAATACAGACTGCTGCAAGAGATCTTTCCTGCCAACAGCCATCACCATCTACAATAACTCTTTGAAGAATTTGAGTATGAGTCACAACATTTAATTTCCCTTTGGGATCAAAAAAATATTATTGAATTTGAATATCCAAGAGCTGTTCTGACATTACTGGAGTGCAGGAGTTTAGAAAAACCTAATATCAATGTGAAGGAAACTCTAATCCTACTTCACCTGTTTTACTTTCACCAGATAATAAAACAGTAAATTGTCAATTGTGCCCTAAATAAATTATCTATGCCATAAAAAAGAAAAACACAAACCCTGTTTTCTTAGATGCAGCCACCAACTTCAATTTATTCTGTAAGTTAATAACCACCAAAAAAAGAAAACACATATTAAATCTTTTATGACCAATGAAATACGTAAAGAATCCAGCATCTGTATGGAATATTATCCCGTGGTTAATATTAAGTTTCCAAAAGGTGCAGATCTCCAAAATAGCCTTTTTCCCCAATGAGATCTTCATCACCTTCATTAATCACTTGAGATGCTATTATTAGGCTAAAAGCCATTAGGGGATAATCCATTTTTAAAGAAAATGAACTCATGTGGAGTTAACCACACTGAAATGCTTCACATTTTTGAATTAGAGACAAATATTTTTTGATCAATCCTCAAGTAAAGAAAATATTACTGAGCCACATTTCTATAGTATGTTTTCTTTTTAATATGAGAAACAAATTCTCTTTTTTTTCCATCACCATGGCTGCAGTGTGGTTGCATGAATATTATGTTATTCTGGCTGATAAAGCAACATTGGTTTGCTCACTGGCTCTGTTCTTTTGGACTTGTACCTGTAACAAGGATCTATTATTTGCATGTCCAGTCCACTCTTCCTTTTTCCATGAAGATAAACCTTACAGTGTCCCGTTTACTGCTTCCTGGACCATGGTTGGCTCTCACATAATGACTGTGTATTAGATTTTAGGTGCACTGAAAGACATTTTCTACTATCAGAAGAAAAGGAAAACATGCACACACATGGTTAAATTCAGGGAACTTTAAGTATTTATTTCATCTACTCTAGTTAGTAAAGAGTTTCATGAGTCAAAAAGCGCAGTGTGATCATTTATTAATCAAATGCCTCAGCATCTTGGCTCATGGGTGTGAGCATTCTTGGCCTACCCTCTGAGTCAGCCAAAACTTGCATAATGGAGGAGTTGGCTCATTTATTGAGGTCTCCAATCTGCTGTGCAATATTGCATCAAGAACAATTAAAAACATGTTTTTGATAAAGAAAGAGCTGCTATTTTTCCTCATCCCCTTTCTCGTTAGCATAGAGTTGATTTTACCACACATTTATATAAATGTTAGATTGGATTAATTGAATAAGTGGCATAAAAAAGTGGGACAGTAAGGACTGGCAGCAGCTCTAAAGTTTTGTCCCTCCCTTCATCCACTCATCCTGATCATTTTTCAGCTCAGTGTGTTTTATGCTATGGCTGAATATAACACCATCATATGTTAATTTTCTTTAGAGAATACAGTTTATTTTTTTAAGTCACTTTTGGTTAAAGTGCAATGATGATCCACACTCAGCAGAACAGTAACCTCAGCGGCGGGCAGCAGAACCCGCCCGGGTCGGAGTCCTCTCTCAGCCGGGCGGCTCACACCTCGGTTGCCGTTGCCCTCGGGTTCATCCTGGTCCTGGGCATCCTCGGCAACTTTCTGTTGCTCCTGGTTTTCTCTCGCTACCCCGGGCTGCGGACTCCAGCCAACCTGCTCCTGGTCAACATCAGCGTCAGCGACATGCTGGTCTGCCTCTTCGGGACTCCGCTCAGCTTCGCGGCCAGCGTGCGCGGCAGGTGGCTGACCGGATCCTACGGGTGCCGGTGGTACGGCTTCTCCAACGCGCTCTTCGGTAACTGGAAGTTTTCATATCCCGTGTGATCGTACAACTACGACGTGCACAATTAACTATTTTTTGGAAACATCCTACACTGCAAAAACACAAAATCTTACACATATTTTTGGTCTAATTTATTTTGCAAATACCTTAGTACACTTTAAACAGGACAAAACTAACTTTAAAGTGACATTTCAGCAAGAAATTTAAGTCAATTATTCGTTAATATGGATTAAACAAGTGCTACTGATCCAAAGTTAGATTACATCACTTATAACTAGTAGTTCTTGTCAATATTAAGGAATTATTGAGTCCTATATTTTGCTGAAAAAATTGTACTGAGATATATGCACTACAAAAATACTTAAGATTTTCTCTTTTTTTTTTTTTGGCAGTGAATGGTCCTAAATTGACCATTCACTGCAAAAACACAAAACCTTACCAAGTAATTTTGGTCTGTAGTTCCTATAGGGCAAACATGTTAGGAAACTTGAAATAAGACAAAACAATAAGTTACGTATTGCATAACTGCCAAGTGGAAATGAAAGAATATAAGGATTTTTAATATTTTTTTTAGAAATGTAAAAATGAAAAGTTTGGAATGTTTGCTTGTTTTTTGTCTGATCCTAAATCTAATGGGGGATATTTGACAAGATTTAAAAGTAATGTTTAAATGTGCTCTCCATCCAATTTGAACTTCAGCTATTTTGTGAAGAAGATTGGACAAAAATTCCAGTCTAGACTTACAGACACACTCCGAGTAAATGTTCGTTCCTGCAAAGCATTTTCTGGGAGTCTTTCCCTGGAAAAAAAAATATCTTAAAAAGTGTAGTTTTTAATTTTATTTTTACTCTGAATTTACAGTTATACAATGTTGTGTTTGTATATTTGAAGTTCTTGAGGAAGCGGACTAGTACTTTCAGGACAACTTTAGACCAAATTTATACTCTTAACACAGCGACCCAGAAGGAAAAATAGGTAAATAAATCAATTTGCTCTCCATATTTTAAAACAGATGATCCAGCTTTTAAAATAAACTGAGTTAATTTGTTAAAAGTAATAAAATTAAGTTTATCCAAGTAAATACAGCTCTGGAAAACATGAAGAGTCCACTGCACTGAACCCCACTGAAAACCTGCTGGTTATTCCACCAAATATCTGAACTCTTCCTGAGATAAAACATTAGTATTGTGGTTCCATCCATCCATCCATTTTCTGTTCACCCTTGTCCCTTAATGGGGTCGGGAGGGTTGCTGGTGCCTCTCCAGCCATGTTCCGGGTGAGAGGCGGGGTACACCCTGGACAGGTCACCAGTCTGTCGCAGGGCAACACAGAGACACACAGGACAAACA
>CAEGAE010002075.1:0-46823 GCA_903067095.1 Girardinus metallicus
CTGGGCCTCCCTTCTTAGGCTGCTACCCCCGCGACCCGACCCCGGATAAGCGGAAGAAGATGGATGGATGGATGGATAAAAGCTTTGCAGTGTGGATCAGTTATTGAATATTACATCTTGTATAATCTTAAGTAAATAATTCAGTAGACAATACACAACTACCAAATCATTCACACTCTCAGCCTGAATAATGCTGCAATATTGGCTTTATTGGCTGCATCTGTGTCGCTGTTTGCTTCCTTGGCTGCCCATTGTTGCAGATGTTGTGTGCCCAGTCCAAGCGTTTCTCATTTAGGCACACTGCAAAATTCAATTACCAATAAGAGCAGAGGCCAGGCATTATTTTGCTTCTGCCAAACAGATGATGATCGCGCTCTCTTTCGCTGGTGTGATGATGCTTTTGCATTTTGAAATTATCCCGAAATGTTGCACCAACCATGGCTCATAGCTTCCACAGTGCTGAATCTGTCGATTGGCCCTCACTACCAGGTCATCACACTTGTAATTTTTGCTCTTCTAATATCTGATCTTTCCAGTTTGAATCTGTTTTGCTTCACGTATTCAATGACGAGGCCCCATTTTGTTTCCATGTATTGGTGTTTTATGAATGTGCATATTCCGAGTCTCTCTTTTTCTGTTTTGGAATTCCATTATTCCATGCAGCAGA
This sequence comes from Girardinus metallicus, assembly GCA_903067095.1. Lineage (NCBI taxonomy): Eukaryota > Metazoa > Chordata > Actinopteri > Cyprinodontiformes > Poeciliidae > Girardinus > Girardinus metallicus. Next base: position 668 of record CAEGAE010002075.1, read on the forward strand.
TTCTGTCTTATTTTATGGTAATAGCAAACAACTGCTCAATTTTTGACATGCAACAGGCGATGTAATGGATTTTTTTTTGGATCTATTTGAAGAAAATTGATTTTTGTTTCCACCCTTCTGTACCGATGATCTCCCAGAGCAGCATATTCCTGAAAGCCACACTAATGCAATGACCCATTTCTGAGAAAAAAAAAACAAAAATCATGACATTCAAAGTGTTTTATTTTTGGTCCTGTCTGTCACTAATAGGTCCGTAATGTTACAGTCGATGGGGGCTTTGGTGCCTGGTCTGGCTGGTCCACCTGCACCCACAATGATGGAGGCAGCTCAGGGGCTTGTCTGTGTCGGACGAGAGCCTGCGATAACCCCACTCCTCAGTGTGGTGGCCAGAAGTGCTATGGGATCAGTGTTGAAGTCGCCAACTGTTCTCGGTATACTATTCTAATGCTTTTTCACACTTCCTCATTAAAGGTTTAACACCCCGAGTTAAATACTGAGTTTAGAGAAACCGATGCTTTCCAACGTACCTCGTGCATGGAGAAAAATAACATTTGCAACTGCTTCCAGTGAAACGGCTCTACGTTTCCAATCACATGATAATTTCACCTGCTTCTGAAAAATTAATACTCATTTGAACCATCTTTAATGAATTTCTTCACCTGCATTAAGAAGAGGTTGAGTCACAGTCACAGCTAAAATCATATAAAGCTGAATTTTCAGGTGTTCCACCAGACAGTGGTATCTCTGCCTAAAAACAACCACTCGGTCATTTAAGATTCTCATAGAAATAGTCTCTTTTTTTGTCATATTTAAAGGCGATTTGTACCTGGAACTTGTACCTCAAACATAATTAGAAACAGTTTTTTTATTCTTTTAAGGAATGTTTGTTTTAAATGAGAAAGGGCATCTTTGAAACTCTGCTGAGACTGTTAGGGTTATTTTAAATAGAAGAACAAAATAATTTGTAACTTTTGATTTCAGTGGCAGTTTTAGAATCTATATTAAAAAAAAATAAATTGATCTTACCTTTAGAGCTTTAGATGGAAGCCTCCTTGATTAACCTGAGGTCATCTAATCAGAGTCTTTTACAGCCCATCACACTATCTTCAGGACTCAAGAGGACTGAATTCTCTAATTGCTAGCACCTAGACAACATATATAGGATGATATTTCTAGAAAAGAACTGAAGATGTTTTTTTTCCCCAAGGACCTTTATTACTGCCTTTAGTTTTGTGTTTCTATTTTATGTATGGAACGTCATTGTGTATTTTATCTTTTTTTCTGAAAGACATTGACTTTTGTATGTGAGAGTGGTTGCATAACTATAGTTTTACTCACTACTGTGTTTGAGTCAGAAAGTTCAAGTCATGTTCATTATTCTTCAAGTTAGTAATACTGTGCCAAGGCCAAATAAATGTAAGAAACTGATATTTGATTTGTTTCTCTGGTGAATGTCCGAGACTGATGTTACTTTGTGTATCATCATAGAAATGGAGCTTGGACTCCCTGGACTTCCTGGTCCCCTTGCAGCACCAGTTGTGGCATCGGCTTCCAGGTGCGTCAACGCTCCTGCAGCAACCCAACACCTCGCCACGGTGGGAGAGTTTGTATTGGCCAGAATCGTGAGGAAAGGTAAGAAGCGGAATCCTTCTCTTCTACAATAATATGCAAAAGTTTTAAACAACTGGAGATACTGTTTGCCCCGATGAAAACTGACTTGTGGTCTTTAAGGGTGGTCTCCAGACTTTAGTTTCTTAATTTTCCGTCAAGAACAAGACATCATATGTTGCAAGGATTTAATGTAAGAAATGTGAGCAAGATGCGACAGAAGCTGAAGTGTCGAGTTAAAAAAGAACTACATAAAGCAATGGAGTTGTATCAGAAAATCTCGCCTTTGGTAATGTAAAAAGAAAAGTCATCAAAATCCTCACACAGAACCTCAGAAATGCAAATATCCTTCATCTGATCCTCTACTGCGTGAAGAATGCCACTGGCTCTTTGGGAAGTACCTTGTTTAAATAAATGTTATAATAATGATAATAAAACCATATATAATATATAAAAAAAAATTTGTATTAACCCTATTATCTGTCACCCTCAAAATCCTTACATAAGTCAATGGGTCGACCCATCAGCACACTCGTGTCATGATCATGACAGTTAAGGGGTTAATATTGAAATCTTGATCTAAAGAAAACCCTACTTATTATTTTTTTTTTGTTACTCATTCCCACATAAATAAGCCAAATAAATTTTATCATAACTATTCCATCCAAGCCACATGAAACTGACCACTACAATTTATGTCATCATAGAAGCAAAACATAGTGAAATTATAAGATTGTAGACTTATGCACAACATTGTATTTTCATCATTGTGTACTGATTAAAGTGCATATGTGTTGAACAAAGGTGAATGGAAAAGAAAAACAAAGATCAAACAGCAGCAGTCCCCAACTTTGTAACCAGTAGTAAGTGAGCCTGTATTTGGTTGCAACTTTTCCCTTTTCTTTGTCCTTTGTGCCCTTTCTTTTGTTCAACTCTTTGACAGCCAATTAGAGAAGGTGGCCGGGTGGGACTTTGCTTGGATAATTATCTGGTTTTCAGACACAAACCATTCCATGACTTAAAGATTTGGTGGAAAATAGTCACCCTTTTCTGAAAAGATGCTTGCATGGTTTCCAAGCACCTTTTCAAGTTACAAAAAAATGAGGCTGAAAGCAGGTGAAGAAGCACGAGGAGACGTATACAAAGCAACACAGCTAGAAAAGGTCAAGGCCTTTTTTTTTCTTCTGGTTCTGGCTGTCAAGAAGTTTTCATCAGTTGGATAAACTTGAGAAAGAAGCTTTGAAAGCTTCTGCTGTATTTGAACACAGAATATTCACAATATTTTACATAAATGTTAAAGCCAGTTGTATAGAGATTTTTACCCTTTATGTTCATGGAATTTACACAAAAAAAATCAGTGTGAATTTTCTTAATCACCCTGCTGTGAAACAAAGCCGTAGACAGAAAAAGTGCAAATAACTACAGATCTGCTGGTAAAGGCAAAGGAAGAATATATATAAACCATTACCATGGTAACAGAAAGTGGATATCGCAAGATGGGTAATTAGAGATGGACTTAAAGATCTTTTAATTACCTTTTTTTACTTTCTTTTCTTTTTCTTTCTTGTGCAACCTCACCCTTTTTTTCCTGGCCAACTGCAGCTCCAGAAGGAGCAGTCTTTGAGTAATACACTTCGCTTTCTTGAGCCGTGAAAAAAAAAAAAATTACACAGAGTGACCGCCACGGCCCAGTTACTGAAGAAAATACAACGGGAAAAAAAAAACAGCTGACAGGCTCTAAAAACTGCCGCAGAAGAGAAGCTGATTTTACCATCCCATTTTTTTCCCTCAGTTTTAATCCCGTTTGTGCCATCTCCAATACTCGGGCTCAGTAGTCACTCTGTTCAGTTATTTGAAACAAGGCTGAAAGGTTTTAGGCTAGCTACTGGAAGGGAATGTTTACAGGATTCTTTAAATTTTAAGATTAAAATTAGTTTGAACATTGAAAGATCAGCTGTTATAGTGTGTTAGTTTGTTCTTTCTTTTATTGATATTTTTTTTATTTATTTACCTCAAATTAATTGAAATCAGTGGTTAAACGATTTCTAGGTTAAACCCTTAAAGATACCAATAGGTATTCAGGTCTTGCAAAAGACATTAGGACCATATTTTTTTCAAGTTTGTTTTTTTGGTATCGAGCTTATGGGTAAGCTCGATACCAAACATGATAAATCAAATAAGCTACTATAATGGATGGCTGAAAAGAGTAAATGCGTAAGCCCCATTAACACTGTGTCTTATCTTGCTATGTATGTTGATGTATCTAAAAACTGGTTTTGTAAGGGTCTAAGCTTAAAGAAATTAAGTAAATTTTAAAAATATGAATTCCAGCCATTTTTATTTGTATGTTTGTTGCTTTTTGTGTGCCCTCCTTTTTCTTATATACTGTATACAGGTTTATTGGGATGAAAAGTGGAAAATTCACAATGTTTTACTGTGTTACGACGCAATACATTGCATTTGCAGTAAGGTTTCCATCAAAGTTCACTTCCCTGAACACTATTAGTAGCATCAAATGGTCAATTACTATTAACAGCAGCAGATGAATTTAAAAAATAGTTTGGGCGTCTATCAGTTGGAGTTGATTTGAGCGTTCAGCATGCGGAGTGAGTGAATGAATTCGTAAATGCAAACAGAGCTATAGTATACAAGTATACAGCGTAGTATGCAACGATTTCTCTTTCACTGATTCTGTAGCAGTGTGACATGTCTGCTCTACAAATGGCCTCTTACAGTTGTGATATTCAGGCCTGCTCAGATAGAATAACAGGGTAGAAGGCAACATTGGAGCAATACTTACCCAAGGCAGTGTATTTCTATGCCAATAAAACACAGAGAAAATATGCAATAGCATGCCATTGGTATTGGTTTATTTATTAAACTATTAATATTAGTTTCTTTGTTGGTGTATCACCTAGCCTTTTGTTTAAAGCATGACCTTTAAAATTTTTAATTGTATTACAAGGAAGCCCTGCTGCTACTTTCTGCTTCTATCACAGGAAGAGATGTGACATCTTAATGAATAAGGCAGCATTCAGGTGATTTAAGAGTAACAACATCCATCTTCACTAGGTGCATGCATTTGGGTTTAAAAGGGCAACACGGGGATATGTAAATTAACTTGTGCTCACATTTATGCATCCACTTGAAAAAAAAAAAGACATTTGTTTTGCTTTTGTTACTATGTCTGAAATCTTCCCCCACCAGCTGTTGTTTGAAGTAAGCCATATATAAAATAGGAGAAGTTAAAAATCACCGGTCTGAATGCCTTGAGAGTCTGGCTCCATGTCAGTCTTTTTCCTTTTTTTAGCTGAAAACAGTTGTGAAAATCCTGTTCTTTATATGCACCGGGTTCCCATCAGAGACATGCGATGGCTCACTTCACACTTTGTTCTTGCATTGTTGCCTCAAGTGCCTCATTCAGATAAGTACCCATGCCATATGTCCATACATGGACAAATATACAAACAATGTCAAATGCAAACGCAAAATGCAGAGGGGGACAAATAAACCTCCTTTTTACAGCTCTATTTTATTGTCATTGACCCAACAAGCATCCAATAAGTTCAGTCTTGATTGTTTGCAGCAGCCAAATCCTTTAAAGTTGAAGCAAATGCTATGAAACTGAGCCCACACAGCAGCGCTGCGGGCTTAAATCTGGATGGTTAATGCCTGCATTTATGAACCTACTGTTGGCTTTTCCCTTAGCACACTGACAGCGTCCACGCTGCTTACTCAGCCTGTACTGGGTAATTAGCCTCGTTTTACTCTGATCGGCGCTGTGTGTTTTAGAGGAGAAGAAAACGGATAAGACAAGATGGAGCAAAGCCACTCACTTGTGTGATTAGTGAGTGTGTGAGGATAATTTTGAAGCTCGAGATAATCTCCACTGCATTGATTGCTGATGTTTTTGTATTTTATTATTGTGTTGCATTCCTATAGGGGTATTTTGTCCACATAAAAGCCTTTTAGCATTCACGTGAATCTGACTGCATACTGGACAGCCTTTCATTACCTTGTCCTTACTTTGCCACAGTCTTACTCCCGAACATATCAAATCATTGGCACAGCAAAGATTGGTAAAAGTGAAAAGCAGCAAGGATTTTATATCCAGAGAGTAAAGAACGTGGTCTTTGAGCTGCTGTGAATAATGGTGACGTTTTGGGAATACTGCGGCTGAAATGTACAGCTTAATTGAGTCTGAGGAGGAAATGGTATGAATTTAAAGCTTGTTTCTAGCACAAGAAGGCTGTGTTTTTTGTCACAAAAAGGCAGTCATCTGCCAAAACATGAAGAAAAAAATATATAAAAGCAGATTTGTTGTCGATATAAAAGCTGCAAAATGGTTCTAACAAGCCTTACAATTTTCTGTAGCTAATTTATAATGAGAATTAAGCAATTTAAGTATTTTAGACATTGCTGTAATACTGCCTTGTAAAACACTGTAATGTTTGCGTGATGATGCATGCATCTCCTGGGCTTTTATTAGCCTATGTCAATGAATTATGCAAATATTCATTAAGATTTGAGATATAATTTTCCTTTGCTGTACTTCTTAAACAACATTGTCACAGGCGAATGCAAAACACTGTTTTCTTGGTGGTTTGATTCACTCACATTCTCAGGCATAGACAATAAAGTGCTTCCTTCAGTCTACATCAGAGATGCAAACTTGTTTCATCTGAAGATTACATTTTTAGAGTCCTTTTTTTCTAGGTTCTCTAGTCGATTGACAAGGATGGAAGTGTGGCAATAACCTCATTGTATTACACTTCTAAATTTAGTAGTTTATTTCACATGAAGACCATTTCCAAGTAGAAGCAGTAAAATCCATCCATTCTGTTCATCTTGTCTGATATTGGGTATGGCAGGTAGCAATCTCAGCAAGAATACTCCGACATCCTCTCCTCAGCAATGTCTCTCCAGTTAGGAGATGCTTGTAAAGCAAAAGCAAGAGTTGTGTCTGTATTGTCAATATAAAGCAGGTTGAACTCTTGTTGTTCTTGTACCAGATCTCAAGTAATAAAGAAAAGGTTCTTTGATTTGGACATCTCAGGGTCTAATCCTTGCAGACGTTGTAAATCTGTTTCAGTCTTAACCTTAAACTTTCACTGAATAAATTCACAACCGAGTGTAAGGCAGACAGTAAAATCCTTTTGCATTACCTTGCAACAGTGAAAAAAAAAAAAACTATTTCATCTTACAACTGAACTACTTGAAAACTTAATTGAACGTTGAAAGGGGAAAACAATGACATATTTGATGTTTAAATGTATTTAAAATGAATTTGGAGTTTCTCAAATGAGCTCACCAAGCCTGACTTTGAACATCTTCGGACAGGACTAGTTAACTATAAAAAGGTCAAATTTTCACCAGATTTTTTGAGTTTAAATGAAGACAATAATAGTTCAGCTTTAAATATGCACCAGAAAAACATATGTGTATGTCCAATGTTAGTCTCGACGGTAGTCAAGCGTGAAAAGGTGGACACCTATTCGCATCTAGCAAAGGAGTCCTAATGGCAGTCATAGAACTCACATTATATTAGCCAAGAAAAAAACAGACATTTTACAGCAAAAGTGTTCTTTTGTGATTTAGAACTAAGTGGTGAATTCCTAACAATTCTGAATACTTTTGTCAAATGTTTGTTTCTTCGACACGCCTGGTAAAAGTCTGTGCTATTTTGTGTGTGGAGACTAATATAAGCTGCACTGTTTCCACTGACTGCTATTTATGGTAACGTAGAAGGGAAAACATAAAAATCTGAGATCATATAAAAACTGAAAGTGCAATTTGAATTCATACTATCTCTGTGTTCCATGTTAATTTAAAGTTAGTCATTTTAGTAAATATTTGACTTGTAGATTTTCTTTCAGCAGGACCAGAATTCTTAGATTTTTGCAGGTACTTTTACGTTGTCCTTTCTTAAAACTAACTAACATACCTGATTGGCAACTACTGTATAGAACAAGATCCTCTAATAACTGATACTCAGAATTAGGGATGGAGAGAGATACTTGCTTAACGACTGTACTAAATCTGAATTACATAAAATACAATTTGTATTTGTTATAATGCACATAAACCTTTCAGAGGTTCTGTCAACAAGTTTCTAGATAACTAGAGCATTCACAGTGCCATGTACAGTGTTTTGGATCTCAAGCCATTTCAGATAAATGATTTAATGCTATTTGCTTCGCCAAAAGCAGCAGGCAGCAATTTTCAGCAACAACCCTCTGATATATCATTGATCATGGTGATACACAAATGTGCTTGCCTTTAAACATGAAAGATTATTAAAAGCTTTTTTAAAACTCATTAGAGGACATCAAACGAGTCTTAGACCTAACCCTCAACAAATTTAAAGTTTTTCTTTTTCTTAACTTTGCTGAGTCGACCCTCTAAACATCCTATTGAATAATTTTGTTCAATAAGATGAGTAAAATTACTGTATCAATTATACTATCAATTTCCTATGAAAAACCCTGATGTCATTTTTGCGCCCCTAACACCATGACATCATCCAGTCAACTAAAGCAAATATGTGTCTTTTGCCCTGGGATTTAGCACACATTTTCCACACTTTGTTTTATTCATTTTTGGTTTGATAAGTACAGTTTCTTGTATTTGCATTCTGATTAGTTTTGTTCTTGTTGTTTAAGTAAAGCACGCACAAGAAACACTTGTATTTCTCTAATTCCATTGGCTTCGTCTTTATTGAAGTACGTAATTTTGTATTTTGTTAATTGTGTGCAAGTCAGTCCGAGTTCACCCTGGGTTACTTAAAGGAAATGGCACAAAACTGTGTTCCAGCAACAGTGTTGTGTCAGATCACCCAGATAGAAAGTGTTTCTGGACCATCGCTTCTGTTTGTCTTTGTTGTGCATTTGCTCTCTTTTCAAACCCCCAGTTGGTCGTGTCAGATGGATGTTCAAGCTGAGATGTTAAGATGGAAATTGCCAGATGGTACAGATATTTAGGTATTGTGACTGATGAGAATTTATCTTTTAAAACTCATATTGAAAAATTGGTCCCTAGGCCGAAACTTAAATTGTGGTTCTTTTTTAGAAACAGAAAGTGTTTCTCAAACCAAGACTGAAGGCACCTGTTTACAATTACCTGTTTACAATTACCTGATGAACTCCACATTCCAGTATTTGAAAAAATGGGAAATGACATTCCTGTGCTTTCCATTTAATAACTAATTGTAAATATGGAGTACAATCTCAATGAGCTTTTTCTTGTTAAATAAGAGATGCATAGATTTGTTTCTTCACTTTTATTTTACCTGAAATCTGTTGTCTTTGTAAGCCTTAATTTTCCAACACAAGAGAAAAGCATTGACAAATACTGAATTATGTGCTGTGATTTCTTCTCTCTATAAGCAAAAGATGAATGCAAAAAAACTCATTTTATTGTATGAATTGAAGACTAGCGCATAATCTCTTATTCTTGCATTTAAAACAAAGGTATAAGCATTACACTTATGTTTAAAGTGAGGGAAATAAATCAGGAGCTAGTTTGTTTGACTTGTTGTCTGGTTGCACTGTATTGACTTTGGCTAATAGAGACTGCAGATTGAACTGACTAAATGTGGTCGATTGCAGAAATATTGATAAAACCGTTTGGCAATCCAGTTGGAAGTAAAAGTGACAAGGTGACAGATAAGAGGGAACAATTTCTAAACACTACAAGAATGTCACAAGTGGCTAACTGCCCATGCTTGGCATCAGCTTCAGACCATCCTGTCAGTTCAAAATGGCTGTTTCACTTAAATTTGCATTAGCATGACATTCAAAATGAGGTCAACAAGAAAATATAGGGAGCAGTCAAAGCTGGACTGAGATGTCTCACAGCTACTATGTATTCTTTAAAGTACAGTTTTGTATTCCATGAAACCATTTTATTCTCAATTTTCCCAAAATTGCTGTTCGTCTTTGTTAACCCATTATTGTGCGTCATCTCATCTTGTGAGCTTGTTGTTTTGAGAGTAGATCAAAAGCAGTGGCTGTTTTTGACCAAATTTACCAGTGGACTTTTAACATGACCACAAAACAAAACAAAAAAAAAAAAAATGAAACAACAAAAGAAAAGTAGGATTTCATTTATCCAAAGAGCCGCAGAGCCAAATAACCACACATTGACACAAGTCTTGATGCTCAATTATATTTCTCTAGATGTCCCACTATCTAAATCTTGAAACCTAAAAAAAAGAGGTAATCCATTGTTGCACCTGGCTACAAACAGGCATAGATATTTCCAGGTCTTTCAAACTACTTTAGTGTGGGTTTTGTATTTTATATTTCTGATTGCTCTTGATTTTGTGCTTTCAAAGGCTGTTGATTGTGGATTTAAGTTATGGCTATGCTTTTTTTTCTGTAGGTTCAGGCTGACTTCACCGTGTAAAAGCTTGATCTTGTGCTCAGTGTGACAGCCAGAAGGAGCTAACCTCATCCCTTTGTGTTATTTACCATCCTGCCCTCAAGGTATTGTAATGAACACCTGCCCTGCCCTCCCCATGTGTACTGGTCGGCCTGGTCGGCTTGGGAACGTTGCAATGTGCCCTGTGGCGGAGGCATCCAATCCCGACGCAGAACCTGTGAGAATGGCAACGACTGTCCAGGGTGTGGTCAGGTATGTCGCGCAAAATAATATTACCTATGCAATGCTCTGCTATTTGCTTTCATCTCTGGCTACTCACTGTTAAGGAACTTGGTTCTAACCCATTTGATCCGATGAACACCCAGAAGTAATGAAACTGGAACATTGAACATGACCAAATCCCCTGGCTCTATTTATACAGTGGTGGCAAGCCATCAGATTTATTACCAAGACCTATTTAATGTTTCACGCACACACACACAAATACACGCACACACAATAATCACTATGCATATGAATAGGCTTATTTTCTGTCACAAAGCTTCCTCCAAAGCTCAGATGATGCAAGGCAGGGTTGAAATTCAAGCCTTGATGAAAGAATGATGTGACTCTTGTGTTATTTCTGGTTTCTATTTTCCATACACAGATTCTCTGTTCCACAGTAGTGGTAAAAATGACAGAGAATGAACATGATAGCTTCTCACATCCCACTTGAAAGTGGATTAAAGAATATGGGTCACGGCCTTGTGAATATACTTGATGTGTATTTTTGTATGTAGATTTTCTTTAAAAAGTGGTAGAGAGTTTGAATTGCTTACTGGTTAAGACACAAAACAGATCTTTTGAGCTGTTAAATTTAAGTTATAATTTTGTGCACTTAATATGTGGATGGAACGACTGAATGCAGGCTTTCATGGTGCTTAACTGAACTTACAGCTAAATAAAATTAATCTTCTTTATACAATTATTTTGTCTTAATATTTACGATATTCAAACTAAACCAAGGCAAGTGAGACATGCAGTACTTCTTGTGTTTTTCTTGTTTTTTTTTTTTGTGACCTCCTGGATGAGTCGTTAGTTTGCTCTTGGAGTTACTCCAAGTCAGCTTTGGTAGAGAGCTTACTTGTAGAATAATTCACAACTGTTCCATAATTTCTCCATTCATGGATAATGCCTGTAAGTGCGGGTCACTGGAGTTCCAGAGAGCATTATGCTTCTGTCGATGTCGCTATCTACTTTCTCCCTGATTTCCATGTTTACACATTTACATGTTGGCAGTTGTTTTATAGTCTGTCTACTTGCGACATTCACATTCAGCCTGAATCATCCTGGCATTCCTCTGCATTCCTTTAGCAAACTCAGCTCATAAACACAAATCCAATGTTGGCAAAGAGGAAATCCCATCACCTACTTGTTTTCCCGAAGGGGAAGCCCATCTTTGCCTATTGCCATTTCTCATTATATTTGATGTAAAATAAGCAGTTTATGTCAGAGACAGTTTAGGTCTGTGTCAAGTAATGCAGAAGTGAAGGTCAAACACTTCACTAACTTTTCTAACCATATAAAAAAGTAGCTCTGCATTTGCTTCCTTCTCTCTCTTAGATGCTTGCTTTTTTTTTTTGTCCCCTCTACCTTTGCTTTGTTTTCTCATCGGCTCCCTGTCATCTTCCATTGTGATATGTGCTTAATTAGGCCAGCCTGAGCCAGTGGAGTTGTAATTGCACACAGACTTCACAAACACTCTCTTGTCTGTGGGAGCTTAGGACAGCTTTGTAAACTCCTAGTATAGCTGCATATTCACTTTGATCAAACATGCATTTTCTAGCTTTCATTTAAAACTATAATAAGCCAAATGGCAGCAGATGCTAATGCAGAGCAATTACCTCTGTCTACTTTAAGACACCCAGTTTACCTACTCAATACTGCCAAATTATCTAAATGGACTATAATATATTTTATTAACACATTTAAACATCCTAAGAATTATGAGAGCAGTAGGAGTATACTGTTCTCATAACAAAGTTACTTTTTACATGCCATCTGTCTGATCATCTTTTGTTGGTCACATTTATACTCCTTGAAGATGTTCACATGCTGTGTGATCTGTTTTATAGAGATTTTATGTCATGGACCAAAACAATTAGTACACAATCCTGTGGTGAAAAGATAATGTGTAGGTCTCAGATTTGATTAGGTCATTTTAACACATGGATGTGTTTTGGTCTAAGCCAGGCGAGCCCAAGTTCCACTGCAACTTTTAGGTTTATCCCTTCTCTAACACACTTGGATCATCGATAGCAGGCCTCTGCAGAGCTGAGTTACTGCTGGCGAGGGAATAAAGTCTTTTGACTCAGATGTGTTGGAGCAGGAATACACCTCAAAGTTGTAAGACAGAGAGAACATCTCTCGCTGTGCAGCATTTTTTTTTTCTACAGCACATAATGTTATGCTTGCTGAACATAAAGGCTCAATTTCAGTTTAATCTGAGCAGAGCATCTTCTTCCTTATTCCTTTGTCATTGCTTGTGGAAAACTGCAAATGGGACTGAATAAACAATAGCTTTTTCCCTTGGCACTCTTAATATAGACGAGATTTGTGGTGAGTAAGACTAATAACTGTCTGTGAACCTTTGCAGCTCCTTCAGAGGTACCATGACCTGTTTGCTTTATTCCTCTGCCTTAATGAGGCTGTTTGTTTCTGAACAAGCATCTGAGGCCTCACAGAACAGCTGCTTAAACTGAGATTAAATTATGCAAAGGTGGACTATCTTTGCTTTTACAGAGCATCTGAGGATATCTGATTGCACTGAATTTTATTCATGGGTATCAGAGTAAACAGGAGTTCATAATTATTTCTATTCCACAAACTTATTGCAGTTTTCGTCTTAATTGGTTGTTTTTAAATCAGGCATCCTGGTGAGATTTTAAAATCAAATTGGTCTTTGACTTTGACAATGCTTTGGGATGTGTATTTGCGCATTCATGTTTACTGATATTGATACCATCACATCCACCTGTGGTTAACTCCAGGTGGCTGCCAGATGCTGATGGACAGAGATAAAGCAACATCTGTTCTTTGCTTTTAAGTTGTCAGAGAGAGAATTCACAAGATCTGCAAACTTTTGAAAAATTTTGGAAAGTGACGCCAGTCTGTTGTAAATTCTTTTTCCCCCAGTTTTTTGCTCAGACGCTCTCCTTGGGGATGTCACATCACAGCAAGACAGATTAGCTGAAGTGACAGTACTCACAATTCAACAACCTCACTGTCTTGAATACAAAATGCTTTAGCATGCCTAATTAAAGAGGCAACAGATTGTGTTAGATCTCATTTTATTTTTTTATACACATATTATTTAACATTCGTTATTTTGTGCAGAAGTCTCATTTGCAGTTTTTCAGTAACATATATTTTGATTCCAGAACAATTGAGACCACACGAATTTACCTTCATTCGTCTCAGCCCAGGTCCCTGCAGCAGTGACACTTTGCTCTGTCTCTTCACAGGTCTAAGTCCCCAGTGAGGGTGGAAAAAAAATCTGTGTATTGACTGAAACAATTTTGGCTGTGGTTTCCAAACAATGATGCACTGAAAGTTTGAGGGATGCTCATGTACGTTGTGTGCAGTATACGTCTCCTGTCTAACAGAAAATATGCAACTATAAAATAAATAAGCTTATAAACTTTTGGATAAAGCAAAGGCTGCAGAGGATTTTGTTCTCAATAACAGATTAAAAAGCACATTTAGCATGCCTGATTAAAGAGACAAATCGTAAAGCATTTCCAAATTTTTGATTCTGATAGCTTCAATAAAATCTTAAAATAGAGCAAGCCTTTTTTGAAGTTAGCCGATGATCAAAGGTAACCTTTAAGACCGCATATGAAAGAAAATCAATGATAAATTAATCACATTTCATTGTTTATATACTACCATTTCAAACAAAATATTCAGTTATTTTTCTTTAATCCACTAACCCTTTTTAAAAATATTTTAGCCCATTACAGCTACTAATTGTGAGAAATTATGAAATGCAATAAAAAGAATGCATAGGTTCCTACAGTTTTTAAAAAAATGTTTTTATGTTTTTACAGAAAATATGTTGAAATAGGCTGTGTACATTTATATTCAGACCCGTTGAGTCAACCCTCTGTACGCAGATGCAGGTCTGGGGTATGCCTCTACCATCTTTGCACATGTGATGACTGATGGTTTTGATAGAATATCTTATACTTAGTCTAGTTGGTTGTAGAGGGTCTGTGAAAATCAATGTGCAGCCTTTGCCATATGTTCTGAATTAGATTTAGGTCTGAACTTTGTCTGGGCCATTGTAATGTTTCAACATGCTTTGATCTTAATCATTTGATTGTATCTCTGTCGGTATGTTTAGGGTTATTGTCCTGCCAGAAGGTGGACTTCCACCCCAATCTCTAGACCTTAGCGGACTTTAAAGCCCGTAGATGGGTTTTTGTCCAGATTGGAGATGGGTTTTTCCTCAAGATTTTTTATATTAATCTCCCTTTATTTTGCTGTCAACTCTGACCAGCCACGTGCGTCTTTTGAAGAAAGCATCCCCACAACATGACACTGCCTCTCCCATGCTTCCTAAAGAGTTCTTCAGGATGAGGTTGAGTTAGGAAAACATTATTTAGACACAACTCATTAAATCATTGCAATTTTGTACAATGTTAATCCATATTCATATCAGTATGCAGTCCTGTTCAGATTTATTTTAACTTTCTCCTCAAAAATTTTGTTAAAATTTCATATGTTGCTGACGAACTCAAGATTATTGTCTTGTGAGCTAGGTGTATCATTACAACCCTTATTTGAAAAGAAATTAAACCTAATAATATGTTAAAAACGTCTGCTCGTGAACTAATACTGTTGGACATATGGGAAAAATATACAAAAAACAGCAATTTCTACTGTATAAGGACTATGGAGGCATAAATACATGTCCCAGAGCAAGATAGTGAAGTTCTTAACTGTAGTTCAAGAGAAATGGCTGTAGTCAAGGAGCTAAAGTGAGGAAACCCATAAATACTCCATAATGGGGTTAAATTGCCTGAGTTCAATGTGTTAAATATATCTTAGTAGTTTGATGCTCGGTGGGGTCACATTCTTCAGGCAGCCACAGGTATAACTGTTTGAACATTTCACCTAAAATAACAAAATGATCAGTGCTGTTTTTATTAGCTTTTTTCTTATTGCATTTAAATAGGGAAGCTTTATCTGCATTTTGGAGCTTTTGATCAAGGGTTTGCTGAAGTGCATAAATTGTAAAGCATTTCAGAATTTCCTAGTAGCATCGTGTCTAAAATTATAGTGCATAAGAGAACGTTTTAACAAGATCTTGTCAAGAGCTACGACTTCATTCTAAGTGTTATGCCGGTATTCTCTTTGATTCTTGTTCTTGTTTGATGAAAGGCTGCTTGCTGCTAGGTTTAGTGATCTTCAAAAATATATCACTCATAGTGGTATTTCCTACTGTGTACAGTAAAATAGCCCCCATAATCCAAGGATCAAAAGGAACTGTGCCATTATGCTGAGTTTGCCACATAGAGTTAGATAAGTAAAACTCGGGCCATACAGAACTGATGGAGCACAGAGTTGCTTAATGAAATTGAGAGCTGTTCTATTTACCTGTAAGGGGCTCAGTCATGCAGGCAGGCTGCGAAATGAAAGCTAAGTACCCGATGTTTGTGCACACAGCCGGATGTGTGAGCTTACGTGTGCATTTTTATATTGTTCTGCGTTAGTCATGGTGTGTGCACTGGTGTCTAGCGTGCTCCCAGGTAACAGTGCGCTTCATTATGGAGCCAGACTGGTGGTGGGAGACACACAGAGAGAAGAGAAGGAGTCGGTGTCTGACAAAGTGTGTTTTGGTTGGTGCTGCTAATTGAACTGATGTGTCACTGAAACTTGAAGAACATTAGGTCTCTTTCTTGGTGGACTCCACTACAATAGATGAAGATGTTGGGACGGCACAAAGTTGCTTACTCACACATTCCACATGTGGCGCAGGCAAATAAACATGGACGTATGAGTCTGTAAGCTAAGGCATTTTATAATAACCCATGCTGCTCACACACTCTCTGCTCGCCCAGTCCAATAAGACTTGCAATCACTTTAATAAGGGCAACAGACAGGAGAGGCACGGCTTCTGATGCCGCCCTCGCACATCAGAGACACCCAGAGGACCGTCTGTGCCTCCAATCTTACACAGAGAGGTAAATATATACAGGGTTTTTCACTGTCCTCTCCACATCCTCCTCTTATATTATGGATGTTAAGAGCTTAGAGTGCTTTGCAAAATATTTCTGCATTTTGTCACCTTATAACCCCAAATTTTAGTGTATTTTATTGGACTTTATGTTCTTTAGAAAAACACCACAGTATCACAGTGCTAACACAAACATTTAAATTGAAAATGTGATGAAAACATTCTTGAAATATTAGCATGGAATGGTTTAAATAAAGGATTGTCAAGGCCTAAACAAAATTTCAATTGAAAATTTGTGGCAAGAGTTGAAAGTTCTCCGTGCAGTCTGACTGTGCTTGTGCTATTTTGTAAAAAAAAAAAAAAGTCAGTCTTTAGATATGCAGTGCTGGTGGAGCCATATCCCCAAAGTCTTGAAGGCTGTCACTTTCATTCTTCTTGACAATTGCACATTACTTGTGTTGGTTTATCACAAAAAAATACTGATGAAATACATTAATGTTTATGGTTGTTTGTGAAAATGTTCATTGGGAATAAGTACTGTACCTTGCCAATACAGATTGTGTTTGCTTTCGTATTTGTTTTTTTTTTCTCTTCTTCTCGAACTTCATGGGCTTACGCCACCTAAAAAAAGTAA
Organism: Girardinus metallicus; assembly: GCA_903067095.1. Taxonomy (NCBI): domain Eukaryota; kingdom Metazoa; phylum Chordata; class Actinopteri; order Cyprinodontiformes; family Poeciliidae; genus Girardinus; species Girardinus metallicus. Next base: position 17,512 of record CAEGAE010002075.1, read on the forward strand.
CTGGAAAGTTCTGTGGATGGAAACAGAATGAGATGGGAGATGCCTGGATCCATAATGCAGCCATGCATAAACAAATAAACATGCTCGCTCTCCACACACAAAAATGAGAGTGGAGTGCTAGCGAGTCAGAAGTTTTACACAGTTGTCAACTTGACAGTCCGGCATCAGCGCAAACAGCCCAGGCACAACCAAGCATATATTGACCACCCAAGCAGCCTGTTTGTGAAGATGCTTTGCGGCAGCATCCCACCCAGCCCTCCTGAGCTCCATTCAGAAACCCATTATGGAACTGCCTGCCTCTGAGCAGCTGCCTGTTAAAGGTGCTTCACAGCAGAAAATCACCACTCTATGTTGGCCCGCACTGCTCATCATCACATCTCCTGAGGAAACGAGTTTGGGTTTGAGCCGAAAATCAGCTGACTAATTGAATCTAGTTTTGCCTTCCTCATGCCACCTGTTAACTCGGCTTTGCTGAATTACCACTCTGAAATTAATACTCTGCTGGAAATGTTTCATATTTTTTTTATCCGTTTTTATCACCCATTTTTATTATTCCACGGCTTAAACCATGAAATATGGCATTAAAGCCTAGAGAGGAACGGCTGAATGTTTACATATAGCATCAAAGTTTAATCTAAATGTTTATTTTGTCTAGGAAGAAACATTCGCTGCAGTCAGGGTGTAATGCATGCGTAACATGACCTATTCACTGCCCAAGCACATCAAATGCCATTCAAATGGATGTACTTTACTTCCTTGTGGGTGTATGTGTGTTTTGGGGTTATGCTAGCTTTCACTACTACATTTTTAATGCATTATTCAAAACACTTTTACAGCACTAAGGGTTGTTTTTGTTCTTTATTGTTAGGCTTTTCTGTTCAAAGCCACTATAACAAAGCTCATTTATGCGGTAGAGGACAATACACTTTCTGTTATCATTCACAGTTTGGATCTGGATTTAAATATCGTCAACAGCAGGAGCCTTTAACTTGTTTCTTTTATGGATCAGAAGGCGAAGGTGGCACCGGGTTTTTTGCAAGAACACCAGTGAAAATGTGTCACTATCACACCACATTGCCGTAACTTAATTTTATCCACCCAGATGTCTCACAGTAAAAACATGTAGCATTTATTCAAATTTTATTTCCACACACCACAAATAGGACTTAACTGACCGGTCCCATTTATAAGATTCATCGTACACCAAACTGTCCTAGATGAGCAGTCCCCTCTTCTTTTGCTCATTTTGGGATTATTTTATTGCTGATAAATTACTTTTACCCCATTATAATAATAGAGCTGCCTTACCTCAGACTAGCTGTCCATTTAAACCAAATTGACACTAAGAAGACAGATTTCTTCAGAAAAATTGAGAGACTGACATTGAAAGCAGTTGGAGCAAATGAGTCTGCATCTATCTCCGTGGTAACGAACTGCTATGCTGGCCAATAGGGGGCAGATGTCTTCAGCAATTCAATAACTCCTTTAGGCATTAGCTCAGATGCACCATAGTTCCAGGACACAAAAGCCCGATCCGTTGCTTCATCACGTGAAAATGACGTAATCTCCCAGCCTTCTAGTAGTTGTCATCTAAATATTTACCATTCTTCATTGTTCCAATGCTCTTCATATCAACGACAATATTGAAGAGACAGGAACATAAAATCTCCTGTCTCTTTTTTTTAATTGAGTGCACCAAACTGGTGCACTCAATAAAATAATCTGTGATTGTCTTGTTAAAAAAGGTTTTGGTTACCCTTTGAACTGACAAAACTTAAAAAAAGAAAACCTAATAACTCTCATTCCCTTCATAATTCTTCACACAATATGCTTGTCACTCTGCGTCATAGTTAAGAGCCTCAGTATTTTTTTTGCATTTTAGTCGTTTTATTTTTCAATTTGACTTGCTTTTAAGGACTTCCCATTTTAACATGTTGTGTGCTCTCCAATTTATCATAGTAGTCTGAAATGTATTGCTTTTATGGGACCATTTTGTTTGAATAGTCGGTGTCTGTATTAAAGATAATATAAAGCTTGGGTCTTAACATGCAAATAAGGGCATCTTTTGAAGTCAGTTCAGTCAATAGGATGAATTTATTACACCATATTACAAGGTATATATTTATTACCCTGTAAGCTGTATATAGTGGAGCAGAGACCTTGAATGAGGTTTAGCTTTAAACCCGGTAATTATCTCCTCAGCCCTCTGCATCAATGCTAATCCACAGAGAATAAAGGCAGAAATGCTTACCAGACAAGCCTCATTAAATATTTACTGTGTTTGGCCACCATCTACAACTTGCACAACAAACACCCACAGATCGTTTGGCTTGCTTTCCCCTGGTTCATGCCATGTGTTGCTGTCCCATCGCCGCAGGTGACGGCAACACGTTGGGTTGAATTTATTTATTTTTTCTACATATTTCAGCTCACATTATTGGTTAATAATCTCAGATTGTGAGCTAGTCCCTGATGCGTGACCATGTTAAATATTAATGTGTAGGGATGATTACTGCGCGAGACAGAGAGAGGCAGGAAGTGTGATGGAGGTGACACCCCCCATTCATCATGGAGGCCTTAACAGAATCTAAATCCTCCCTGTGTTTTTAACCTTCGTACTCCAGGGAGAAGAGGGGGAGAAAAGAAAGTGGCATGAAAGGGAGGAGAGAGAGAGATGAAACTTAGATATCGCTGGAAAAGGGAATGGCTATAGATCCGACACAATTCGAGTTATGAGCAATATGTGAAAAATGGGTGAACAAAATGTAAAGATGGATGGATGGATTTGAAGCAAGATCATTATGTGTGATTGGGAGGAAAAAAAGGCAAGAGAGATGATGAAAAATAGGACTGCATAATATTTAAAGTATAGAGCTCTTTTTCCTCAGCTGACCTGTCAGGCTATCCCAGATGACGGGCTGACGGATGTGCAGAAAGGAACTCTTATCTTATTTTGTCAAGGTCTGGCAGTCACTCAAATTCTACTCAGCATAAATAAACAAGTGGGGAGGAAAATGGCAGCCGTCTCACCTTCTCTTCAAGGGTGTCATTTACTTCACATTTGTCACTTCCTCAAACTCCGTATTTTCCGGCTGAGCATATGGTGGGGCTGGACTCCCATTTACCTGCTTAATGTCTCCTTGAATCATATAATCAAGCAGAATATTGGCTGAGGGAGATGGAGGAAATATATATAACTATGGCACTCCTGAATAACTCTCATGCATCATACCATTAGAGCTCCAGAGGTGTTATTCATTTTTATTGCCCAGCTCCCAAAACCAATCCTACGTGGGAGGAGGATTTGTTATTACTGTTGTGTTTTTTTTTTTTTTTTTTTCTGTTTTGCCTTTTTGTAAAATTCATTGGCCACTGAATTGTCACTTTAAATTCATCACTCCATCCATCCCCAATGGTTTCAAATTAATCTTGATCAATGACCTTTTTCTTGGTTTGTTTGTTTTCTAATGAGAATTTCCCCTTGTATCTTGTTTGGATTGTAAGAAATATTTGGCTAATGCTTTGATCTGGTAGATTCAGGAGAGATACTGAGTTAACAATCCAATTCTCATTTTATTTTACATGGCTTAATAAAACCATGTTGTTTCTACTCACGCTGCCTGATCGCTAATGCTAGATGAGTTAAGCTTTAGCCAAATGTGTACAGCTTTGAGAATGGTCTAGTTTTCTTACTTGTTCTTAGTATTTTCCTCAAATGTGTCAACATAAAAGATGAGAGACAACTGTTTTCAAGCCTTCAAAGTAAAAGCCTTGAACATATGCTTTGAACATTAAATAAGATTTTAAAACTCATTAAAATCTTACTGGATCTGCTCCACTTATAAAAGTCTCAGTATGTTGAGGGGATGTCTGGGTGGAGGTGCCTTAGGTTCTAGATTATTCTCCTTTGCAAGACTGTTGGTTCCACAATAAAAATATGTTGTTGTCTTCTTTATTCAGGCTCCACTCAGCTAATTCAAAAAACAAAACCAGACAAAACAGGGACTAATATTTGAATACAATAAGCTACATTTGCAGGCAGGATTTGGCAAGACAGTCAGTGGCAGAGTCCATATACTAATACTCAATATGCTGCTTAAACCATAAATGCATCCTCCTTCAATTGTGGTGCCATTTAAGGGATAATAAACAAAAAATAATAACAGGATAATAAACATTACAACATAAAAACTATGAACCAGACAGATTTTCTTACTTTCTGTACAAAGTTTAGTTGTGTGAAATAAATGAAGCATTGCAGCAAGAGATTTTTCCTTGAGAATTGTTTCTCTTTAATCATTCAATTCACATTTAATTATTACATGTGGAGATTGTCTCAAATCACATGGCTCATCTCGTTTTTGTATATATATTAAGGGATTATAGACTCTCCAGTATTCACATTTCTGGTACTGTCCTCCAAATCATTCAGAGGATTTTTTTCAAATAATCTTTATGACGTCCAAACTATGATATCCAGTTTTACTGTTCAATAATGTTTTTAAAGCATTTTAGGTGTGAGTTGTCTGACTCAATTGGAGTTAACAGGCTTTCAAGGTTGAGTGACAGTGAAAGCTTTAAAAAGTCTGTAGACGTCGCATAAAATAAGCTGTTTAATGTGATGAGTCACTGCTGAGACTTTTAACAGTGATTGTCCTCCTCATTATGTATGAGAAATACACCAGAAAACTCTGTCATGCTAATTATTGCCTAACTGATGTGATTACCTCTTCCTCCTCCAAATGCGTCAGGTTCACCTGCCCGTGAACGTGCTCAACATAAAGAGAAAAGCTCTCGGTTTAATGTGTTTAATGCCATTTTCTTTCTTTTATTACTTTTTGTGCCAACAGGAGTACCAGTCCTGCAACACCCTGCCGTGCCCCGACCTCAAGAAAACAACGCCCTGGACTCCGTGGACACCCGTCAATATTTCTGACAACGGCGGCCACTATGAGCAGCGTTTCCGCTACACCTGCAAAGCACGCATCCCCGACCCAAGTCTCCTGGAAGTGGGGAGACAGAGGATTGAGATGCGCTACTGCTCCAGCGACGGAACCACTGGCTGCTCCACTGACGGTGAGTGAGCGCAGAGACAGATGGGCTCTTTCCAGCCAGATAAGCCTCTGGATGTTTTCATTATATATCTAATTCCAGCTGGCTCCCCACATCTCTACAGGCTGGTTGTTGTCCTATTAATTTGCTTATTGTGTAAAACTTTTCCGCCTATGCATATCCTGAAAAAGTTAAATGAGACTTGAGTAATTTGTCTCTTGTGTTTCTGATCCCATCCTTGGTGACATTATCAGTGCATCAAAGCAGGCAAGACATGTTAATGAACTTCCAATCCACAAAGCTCATGGGTTTAAAACCAACTTTAGCTCTCATGCTTTTTCTGTGCACAGAAAAAAAAACAGGCACACACACACAGGCACACGCAGATATCCAGATGAAATCAGATATTTTATCAGATACTACATAAAAGACACATAGCCTTTTTTTCTCACATCCTGACACTTAATCAGACTAAAATCAACCCAGTTTAAATCGGCTAGTGTTACCAGAGTGACTTCTGTGAGGCCACACAAGGAAGCATTGTGCTTTATGTGTTGACTTAAAATAGATCCACAGGTAGGCCTCAGTTTAATTAATATGTTATGAATTAACATATCAGAAGCTTTCAAAGCTTTGAGGGAAGCATCTGGCCTTTCCCAAATTCTAAAAAGGTATATAAGCCTCTAAATTTAAAGATAATAATTTTCCCTCTCAGACACTTTTGAAATAAAACAGGAAAGGTTTAATATAGTTAAAAGTGATATGGTAATGACAAAAATCATCCTTTTAAGCAGTGTAGGTAAATATCTAGCTTTATCTGTAACAAATGGGAACAGTTGACTTATTTTCTCACATTTCATCCATCTTGCAGCTGCTCCTGTTTGCACCACACATTAGGCAGCACCCCCGACGATTTCAGAGTTGTAAATGTTTGTACAACCAGTTCGCTAATTGACAAGTTGTTTATGTGCTTAGATGAGGTATTTGTATCTGAGAGGAAGCACCGCACAGCATCATAAAAAGAGGTTAAAAAAAAAAGCTGCAGCAGTTAAAGTTTGTTTATGGTGTTGCTCTGCGCCTCTGTTGGGGGCGGGGGAGGGGGAGATGCTTTTTAGAGATTCAGACAGAGCTCCTTGGTTAGCTGTAGTGGTGGCCTCCCCTTCCCTTTGACTTCATTTTCATCTCTGGGTGGTCTTCCGCCACCACCACCCCATGTGCATGGTGCAGTAATCACTGAGGTTATCCTTAATGCACACTATCACTGGGATTGATCTTTTTGATCTTTCTCATCTTTCTTATTTCTTGTTGCTAATAGCTGTCGTTGCGTCAGAGCTGCCAAAGGAACATGTTGTTCTCTTCTCACTTTGAAGCCTGAGCTTAAATGTTCCTGAAGGGTTTTAAATGAGCACTGACAAGCAGAGAGGAAACCTGACTGCAGAATCAAAGTTTTACAAGGAGTGACAGCCGCACACATTGGATATTTAGAGAACAAAGAGTTGAGCTTTAATAGGTCTGTCTTGACTGGGATTAGTGGGAGGAAGTAACAGACAGAATGTGTTTCATTATAGGTTGTCACCACCAGTCTGACATCAGATTAGCTTCAGCGTTAATTACAGCAACGAAAGAGCAAAAGGCTTATATGCTCTATTGTCACTTTTGGCTACTTGTGTAGTTTGGAAGTAAGCAACTATTAGCCCCATGTTAGCAGATAGAGTAGCATTGTTTTCTTTGTGAACTTGAATTTATTTTATTGTAATTTATGTGAAAGAAAAATCAAATATGTAAGATGGGAAATAAAAAGTAGATTTGGTTTAGATTTCTCCTTTTTACAAATAAAAAATTTAAAATCATAACATGTGTTTGCACTTAGTTCCTTTTACTGTCATACATTCAAATAAAATCTTGTACAGCCAATTGCTCTTGGAATTAACCAGACCTAACGCCTAGTAGCCTCATAAAGACTAAGAAACACCCGTCAGAAAAAAGATTGTGTAGATGTTTAAGACAAGCTTAAATTGGAAAACCACATCCCAACCTCAGAAACTCTAGTGGAGAAAGAGACCAATGGCAGCTCTGGAGGAGGTGCTGATATGCAGCAGTGTGTTCTTTATTTTTAGCAATTTGTTTACCAGTTAGTTACAGGGGCGGGCCGGGAGCCCATGAGCTTGGTTTGGGGATGCCTTTTATCCGACTACACAAGGGATGAAAACACACCACTATTTTAAAACAAAAGAACTGTAGTTGCTGTATAAAAAACTTTTTTTTTTTCCAATCAAAACTACTATGTGTTTATGCATTTAATGTTATAATAAACAAAAATCAGCCAACAAAAGTTCATTAAATAAGCAGTTAAAAAAATATTACTGAGCAAAATACAATATCTGAAGCTATACAGACTTATTACATCATGTAAACTCCAACAAAAAGAAACTATTATAACTCTGATCTGAATGAGAATAAGTTAAGACGAGCAATTAGTCAAAACCTTGCATTTTAACATATATTTTCAGCTATTGTTCTTCTTATATTCCTCATGACAGGTCTGATAAAATAGTTCTACCCAGAGTGAGTCTTTCTCCCTTTTAAAAGACTTTTTCTAAAATGTTTTCACTTGTAATAAAATAAATATATGCCTTTTTGTGGTCAGCAAATATGGTTTAATTTTAATTGATCCAACAGATTGATTATTTCTGAACATATGATGCAATATTGTTGTTAGGTTGTCTTTAAAGTTCTGTGTGCCGTGTTCCCATCCAATAACACAATACAACACATGCCAAGTCAACAAAGGGATGATGGAGCCATGTAGGCAATGTTTGCTAACTTGCTGTTGTCCTGCTACTTTGCCCTGTGTCATCATTAATCCTCCACCTTGAAAAATGTCTGCTAATTTGGGCATTTGGTTGGATCTATTTGATTCTCTGAAGGAATTTCTTTAAATATTATATGGAAGAAACTCCCACATAGAGGATAACGTAATCTCTTCCTCTGCAAAACAACACTCCGTCAGTTAGTTTGAGGGTATCTCCCAGATGAGTAAGTGCAAGATATTGGTGTGCAGCTCTGCTGTTTCCCAGGCCGATTGTTGATTTCTAGACCTCAATATGATTCAGGTCTCTAAGGGGTGTTAAGTCATATTTGTCGAAAGGGAGGATGAACATCACTGGTCCACTTCCTCATTTCAACCATTATCAAACAAACCATCGATCTGGAGACCACTGGTGTGTGTGTGTGTATTAGTGGGCGTAGGTAAGGCAGGGCTAATATGTGTGGATTTACACATATTAGTGAGAACTAAAGTTTTTCTTTTGTTCTTTGCTGTCAGAGGCATTTATTTTACAAAACCCTTCTCCTGCTGTCCCTCTACCAGCAATGGATTGGGTGCCCAATCATCGAGAGACAGCACTTAACCTTTCCTAAACTAAGAGGCTATCATAAGATAATTACCCCCACAGCAGTGGTGTGTATCAATATCCTCTGCTGGAGCAATGGACACAGAGATGCCTCTGAGATAAACATTCAAAAGGAATGATGTGTCACTTCTTAAAGATTTGTCATCTTCACCAGCTATCTTGCAATTGATTAAAGCTCCCTGCAAAATAAAACAGGTCAATGTGAGGTGTCATATATATATATATATATATATATATAGTTTACATGACTAATGATCCATTTACATTAATGCAAAATGTAAATATCGTTTAAGATAAGTCTTAAATAAGTTTAAAATGTTTATTTCTACATTTTTAAAAGTTTATGTCAATGCCTGTGAATGCTTTGAAAGAAAATCAGTCAGCTGTGTGAGTCAATATAGATGTAAATGATTGTGTGAGATAAGCATATGATATTGCATCGTATCGATTGCAGGTTTGAGAATTATACTGAATAGAAATCTTATCATGACATGCTTTGTGATACGGGCAAACATTGTATCGTCATCCAAAGAAATGACGATATAATATCACATTGTGATAAAGGAAGTGATTTATTCTGATAAACTGCACGCAGATGAGGTGCAACATGTCAGCTTCTTCCATATTTAACATTTGTTAATAATAATCCATACCATAGTTTTTTTCTTTTTTGAAACAAAAACGGTGTGAAATATTCTAACTTAGCATTTACATATTTTTGCTCCAATGACAGCAGACCTCTGTGCTTTATTTAATTAGCATTTCTACAAAGGCTAGTTGATATCATGAATGTATTTGTATCTAAGCACTTAAACACACTTGAGTGGTTGGGTTTAAGTGTTGTGTTGTCTGACAAAAACCTCCACCTGTTTGTAAACTCTGGTGCTCATTTTTTACTGTGAGAGCATCAGATTGACTTGGTTCAACCAAAGATGTTTCAGGTCATACCCAGGGCTGGTTTAAACCCGGCTCTTAACTGGTTCTGTTTAAGAGCCTGTCTACTTTTCCACCACCTGAGAGCAGGAGCCACGATGTTACGCCAGTAAATGTCCTTCAAACTGTTGAACAACTAGCAGGGCTAGTGAATCACAATACCAGCTGTGGAGAACAGGAGTTAATCACAGCTTTCAGAGCAAAATATTTTAACACCACCTGGAGACATTAAAGGACTAACAGAACTGAGTCAGAGATCAAGTTTATGTATTCGGCGGAAAATAATCGGCCGTGAGCGCAGCGGTAAACAGCGTGTTGACCTGCTTCGACTCTGACAGCTGATTTGAAAATAAACAGCTATTATTTTGTCACTCTGATACGAGTCTGGCATTGTGTTACTATCGAGTTCTGCTCGTGCGTTTTTACATTTGACTGATTAAAAACAGGACGAAACCGAGTTTCAGATTTGTATCTGTTTAAAGTCGTAATCTTTACGTTTTCCCGACGCTCGTGTCCCTAGGTTGTTAAAGGCCTGACATATTTGTGGAGCCTGAAGATACTTCACAGAGGTGAGTAAGGTTGCTGCGTTATTAAAAAAAAAAAAAGAGCAGAGTTGATAAAGACAAGCGGCAGAGTGCTGATGTCGCAGTTCTTATCAAGCAGTTTGTCTCCACAGATGTCAAGCCTTCCAATATGCTGGTGAACACCCGAGGACAAGTCAAGCTGTGTGACTTTGGTGTCAGCACGCAGGTACTCTGATTTGTTTGTGTTGAAGTGAATGAAAAAATGCAGGATGGAAATGCAAGGAAGCTGTAGAGTGGAGCTGCGCCGCCGCAGCCCTGTGCATTCATAGTGTGTGTGCGTGTGTGTGTTCGCGTGGTCAGCTTGTCAATCACGGCGTTCATTTTACACTCAAGACATCAGAATCATCCCCAGGGTCATCTTCTCACATTAGCGCCCCTCCTCTTCCATTGTTCTGCATCCTCTGGAAAAAAAAAAAATCACTTTCTATACAGCCAAGCCGCATTGATATGTATTCAGTAGATTGGAGGGAAAAGCGTGGGCGGCAGACAATAGCCTTGTCATCACGTGTGTGTGTGTGTGTGCATGCGCCAAAGTGTGTTTTGTAATGTAATCATCAGGGACAGACCTTCACCGTCCCCAAAACACCCAGAGCTGTGGACTCGGTTTTCCTTTTCAGGATTCTGGCACGCAAACAGTTTCCCTTCTTTGGAAAATTGGTCCTTCATTTATAACCTTCACTTCCTTGACTTCCTAAAGGTGACCACATGTATCCCTCCCCTCTTTTGTTCTATTTTCTTTTGTTTACTTGTCTTTTATGCATGTAAACCCTTCATCCTTGCCTCACATTCAGTAGGACGTTAAGAAAAAAATGCCATATGGGAGCAGACAGTCATTATCACGGTTGTGTCACTGATGACATACACACTCTGATGCCATCGTCTCTTGTTTGAGGCCTGAGCGCACCTCACTTACATGACAGTAGATTTAAAGAATGCAAAACAGCCGTAGCTGTTGTTTTATTTCTGACATTGTAAATTGTAAAACCTGTTAATGTTATTTGTGTTTAATTATTCATATAATTTTAAGCGTAGTTACTTGATGTGAAGGAGCCTTTTCTTTCATTTTGCAGCTGGTAAATTCTATAGCAAAAACCTATGTGGGAACCAACGCATACATGGCAGTAAGTTTTCTACTTTTTATTGTAATTTAAGGTAACATTTTGATTTTAGATACATACATTTTTGGTTTGTTTGAAGAATAAGCTAACTTGTTTTATCTCGACAGCCTGAAAGGATATCAGGAGAGCAGTATGGGATCCATGCTGATGTCTGGAGTGTGGGCATCTCTTTCATGGAGGTATACTATTTTATTTATTAATTTTTTTCACAATAACTTCAAGGTTTTCCTTTTTTATTTCACACAGAAAGCAATGTGAAAATTTTGCAAGGAGAAAAGTATCAAATGCAAAGTAAGGCTGTAAAGGGTGGGAGTTTTCAGAAACCTTCCACGGGCTTGGGATGAGCTCAAGCCCGTGGAAGATGTAAAGCACTTTGAAAACGCCTTGTTGCTGAAATGTGCTATACAAATAAAATTTGATTGATTGATTGATTGATTGATTGGGGAGTTTCAGAAATATTCAAACCTTTTATGAACATTATAGAAATTTATATGACTCAGATGGAAATCAGAAAATTTGATTCTGATTCCGCAACGTCGTATTTGCACATTAAACATTCATAAAAATTCTAAAGTTATTTCCCTTCACTAGTCATAGGGACCAAATGTTTTGCTTCAATAGTCTTGTTTCTTGGGACTCGGTAGTTTGGAGTTCCAGAAATTTCCTGTGATGGAGGAGTTTATGCAGGACGCTGCACTCAGTACCTCCATGTGGAAGAGCATAGCTGCACTCAGTTGTACTGGGATTAAATCTGGTTGCTCTAGTCAAGATGTTGCTGTAATGTCTTTTCAGTAGATATAACAACCTTTTCTTTGAGTAAAATCTGGGCTTATTCCTTTTTATACCCAGAAATTCCCAAAGAATGTCCCGTAGCTTTATACATCTACAGCTGAAACGTAATGGCTAATATCAGCTATTGTGTGTGTGTTTGTCTGCGCATGGTCATCTTTTTTCCATCACTCTACACGTTGTTAATCATGTTTGAGAGACACACTGCTGTCTAACATTTCAGCTTAACAACTAGACTTCCCCGTTCTCTCGTCTTCCCATTTGCACTATTGATTTTCCATCCATTTCTGTCTGCAGTCGTCTCTCTGCCATGCAACAAATGATTCATGCCCCTGTCTCACCTTTGTTTGTCAATAATGTTTAATTCAATGACTCTAACCAAAATGGATGAGCTCAGTATGATGCAGTCCTGTTCAGATTATTAACAAATAATCCCTGAGATGAAGATGACCAATCTCTTCGTCACTTGCTACCGATGAATGCATTAAGCAAAAAAAGGAAATGGCCTTCAGTTTCACTCAATTTGGGTCAATCTGTGAGCCACTGCTCCATCTATTTATGATCAAAAACAGAAAATGTTGGCTGTTGTTGTCATGGGTTGCACTTTCAGATGAAAAGTGCCCACCTCGTCAAAATGTTTGTTTCACTTAAAATAGCACAAGTACATGTTTTATTATGCAAGGCATTCACTGCATTGTCCTCCTGTTCTTTATCTGTCTATGTTGTTCTGGGGGGGATTGCATGGAGGTTATTAAGTAATAGCTGACGTTGTTTGACCAAGAAGTATTACCAGCAGGGGGGCACTAAGCTTACTTTGAAGGCTGAAAGTCTCCGCTAGTACATTTGCTTCAGCACCCACCTTCTCTCACTCTGTCCATTCCTGAATACAAGAAGTGGGAATACAATGCTGCATGAGCGCATACAATTTAAATATACAGTTCAATCTAAAGCTTAGTGGTGTACAATTAAGTTACATACTGGAGCGTATGCTGCCATGTAAAGATTATAGTCACAACATTCAGCCCAGTTGTTATGAATGTGTGTCTTTGAGTGTCCTAATAAAGCGCTATATGATTTTGATGTTATTAATTTTTTATACTGTTGGGATTTTTCACACATGCACTCACATAGGAAAATAGAAATTGTATAAAGTGTCTTTTGTAATTAGTTTTTTGATGTTTTAAGATCTCCTGTATTAGTAATTGTTGTTCTTCTCACAGTTGGCTCTTGGCATGTTCCCATACCCTCAAGTAAGTCTTTTTTTAATTTTTTGTGTTTGTATTTGTATTGTATTTATAAGCATAAACTGTACTTGACAGATAAATGGCAGTATCTAAAATGTAGTTGGGCATTATGCACGATTGTTAAAAGTGATGGTTTCGAAACTTCTTTACAATATAGTAAAGTCTTAATGAGCGGCTACTGATGGCGCCGCAATAACTGGAGGTTTCTCTGGCTTAATAGGCTTAGAGTGCTACAGCACAACCCCTCCCCCACCTGTTGCTGTGCACTTTTGTCTTCCTCACAAGGTAGAAAAATTAAGGCATTTGGAAATATGTCTAGTCATGAAAAGCACCATCCATCACTCTTATTTAGCTAACACAATTTTAAAACTACATTTAGCAAGCTAGTGAATTTAAGCTGCCGGCAGCAAGCTTTACCCCAGCAGATAGCCTAGTTAATAACCAGCTTGTATTTCTTGAGGTGGTTTATAAACAGCTGATGGACATGATGGGCTGTTTATATTATATGCTATTATGCTCAAGACGTGGAAATAAACATGGGAATATGTTGTTCTGTTCAAAAGAGCATATTCTGTTTATGAATAGAATATGTTCATAAACATATTTCATAGTACAAATTTCATAGTATTATGAAATTTGACATCTTTTTGTTTAAATTTTCCTCATACGCTTTCTTCTAGACTTCCTGTTAGAGTCTGTATTAAAATCAAATTAAGCATGAATGTTTAATATATATACAACAGCACTGATCAATGTTTTATGTAATTCCAACAGCAGTAGGACGAGCTGTTGCTTTTCTGTTTTTTTAAGGGATGATTTTATCAATTAATATAGTTTGAAATGTGTGTAAATACTGTGAGATCATGTTATTTCTAGTCTAGATTGTTTTACCCCCCAAAAAATTCCTTTGGTTATTTTGGTTTTGGGTGAAGATTTTGGCGATTGCTCCTGAGCGACACTGACATACTGATAATCCTAGGAATTTTTCGTTCCTATTTATACTGATAAATATTTGTTGTTTATATGCAGCTTTCGGTGTATGAGGCTGTTGTCTGGACCCTGTCCCTTCCTCCTCATTACAGTAAATTAAAATCCTCCTCAAATGTAATTGCTGACTACAGAAGTGACTTCCCAATCCCATCAAGTCTTAATTAGTACTTTAAGTTGGCTTTAACCTGCTAATCCGTCCCTGAGCAATCTGAATCTGGTCACCTCAGGTTACCTGCTGGCTGCTCCCCTGCTAAGAATCTAAAGAAGCAGATTTATGTTCAGAGTATATTGGGTGAAAATCAAACTCTCTTTACAATAAAGTAAAGAGACCTTGACTTTAAAAATTTTATTATTATTTTTAGGTTTTTCAGTCTTGACAGGATGCCAAGGACTTTGTTGGATATATTTGGACTATATGGTAAAATTTAACTGTGGGGGAATGAATGAAGGGATCACCAATTCTCTATAAAAGCCATCTATTTCTTCAGTTTTTTGGTCACATCTATACCAAGGGTATCTGCAATTATAGAGAGGTGTGCATCTCCTTTATCTGTTGGCTAGGTAAGATAAAATACAGCAAAAGTCAGTACATGTCACATATTTTTGTAAATATTATATTACATCTTTTCATGGGATGCCCCGCAGATCCTCAAAAGGGTTCAGATCTGGAGACATGCTTGGCCAGTCCAGCACCTTTGACAAGGCAGTGGTTATCTTGGAAGTGTGTTTGAGGTCATTATCACATTGGAATACTGCAGTGGACTGGAACACTGAAAATAATACTCTGCTTAAGTATGTCACAGTACATGTTGACACTCACGGTTCCGTCAGTGAACTGTAGATCCCCACAGCCTGCAGCAGTTATGCAGGCCTAAACCATGACACTTGAGAAATGGTTTTATTTGAGTCATAAAAGGCTCGTGAACAGTGCAATGGAGTCTCCAGAACCTGGTAGTTGACTGAAAGAATAACATAAATGACTTTTCACACAGCCCTTCTCCCTCACCTTGCCTCTCCATCACCTTGAATTTACACCTCATGTGTCTCCGCTGTGCTGCACCCTTTACCGACAGAAACCAGCCATTACTGACAATGCTGGTTTTTGATGCCAGCAGACTGGCATCAAAAACTGCCAGCAGACTTCCGAGCCAGAGTTGACAGTTTCTGTGAGTTTGATGAAAAGCAGCTGAACATAACATGTTACCAGATCAATTTCCCATTTATTTAGAAATGATCTGTTTGACCATTTCTAAATAAATGCAACTTATACAGGAATGGGACTTGAAGTCCAGAAAATACAGTAATTAAGAATTAATCTATAACCTAGTTGGCGTGTTTGCATAATCAATGAGGCTGATTCCAGTAGATATTGCTGTTTCTAATGTTCATTCTCAAAATTAGTCATTGTGAAAGGGAAGAAAATTCATATTTCTATGCAACAATACACATCTGCAAGTCAATATATGGAGAGTTTGTGTTTGCAAATTTAGTCTTGAGCTGGTCTAGTTTTGGTTAGAGGTTCCCTAATTTACAGTAATTTAGTCATTCTTATGTAGTTCCTTCTTCACCTAATGATGTTGAGGGATTGCACAGAATATTTGGAATATCTGTCAGTTGTTCATGCTCTCGCGTGTCCAACAGTTTCCTTATTTCGGTCTTAATTTTCCCCTAACTCCATATGGCACTCTAGACAGTTCACCTGCAGGCTGTAGCAGGCAGAGCTATGTGGCGAGAACGCTCGGATCCAGCTCGTCAAGCGCAGCCAGCCAAAGTCCTCGGGCCTAAGCTGTCATTTTTTTTCAGATGCTGGCACAGCTGTTTGTGCAAACCCTCAGCCCCGCTATACTTCAAAGAAAACATTTCAGCTCAGACCAATGAAGTTGGTTAAGATCGCGACTGAATCTGTGACACACGTATTTCAGCCTTAAAGTTGCCAAGGATACTGGAAGAGTTACGTTTGGCTTGGAGGCATTCGTAAATTGCACTTCCAAAGAAAGCCAATATTGTGTTTGGGATGTGTCAATCATGCTGTAAAATTCTGAGGATATCTGCTTGTTTTCTATTTGCTTTTATTTGCAGCTTTTTGTTCAGCTGGCGCTCATTCATCCTTTTGTGTGTGTGCATGTGTACATGCAGAGTGGAGTCATCACCTCATGTTTGCTATGATTAGAGATGGTCTCTTTAATTCCACTTCACCACATGTTGGGATTCATTTGCGTTCTTTGTCAGGAGTTAATGGAGTTTTGCGCGGCTCGCTCTGAAAGTCTTTGAAGACACCAGACCTGATGATGTGATGTGTATACAGCCGCCAGCACTATCGCTTCTGATTGATTTGTTGTCATTTTGGTTTGCTCTATTGTTTTGTTTCGCTTCATTTTTGTCATATTTCTCATATTTGAATAGATTCCCGGATGAAATATTGTGCCATTCTGAGTTTTTTTTTTTTTTTTTTTGTCTTTTTTAAAATACTTCGTTACACATCACTGCATCTGTCAAAGACTATGGACACTTTCCCTCCGTTACTTTTTTCCCCTCAACATAAATAGAAAGATTATAGTTTCTATTTCTTCTTTTTACTCACTGGGTAGTTGTAAACAAAGTTCTATCAGCACCCTACGTGATCACAGATACTGACAATAATATTACCCTTTTTCAAGAGTTACACAAGCGAAAGCGCAGACAATTGTGTAAAGAAATTCAGACTTTTCCATAATATTCATTATTAATTATTAAACCATGTTTTATGTTCTGTCATGGTGGAACCACAAACATCTGCATGTTTTAATTCTATTCTAAGTGATGGAACAACAGTATCACGTAAGTGTAAAAGTGTAAGGAAAAGATATATTTCCAAATTAAAGATTGGACACATAGCATTTATGAAAATTAGTTTTGGACTATAACCAGACATTCTAAGTTAGATGTAGATCTGACTTTGTGTGGACCATTCGACCTCATGAATATGTCTCCTAAATATTCCATTACTGACCTCTGAGTGTAAGTTGGATTGAAGGGGAATCACCATCTCAGGTGTGTTGCAGGACTAATCGCATCAAATGATGGTGACTTTGTGCAGATGGTCTGTTCAGGGTGAAATGCAGTGTTTTTTCTACACTAACAAGTCATACAGTCTAATTTTGGTGTCATCTGACCAGACTACCTTCTTCTTGGTTTGTTCCAACGGTACTTCTTCTTATTTTTTACTTCAGCGAGGATAGATTGGAGGAGGGCATTCTCTATAGTTTCTCCCACATAAGGTGTAGATCGCTGCTGTTTCCTTTCTCTTTCAATTATGCACTACTTTTTAAGTCTAGCATTTTAACCTCCTTCAATACATGAAAGTATGTGGTTGTAAAATTAATGTGGCAAAGTTTGAGGTGTATATGTTCGCTGCTGTCCTAAATATATGCAAGTATTGGTTTCAAGGTAATGAAAGTTGTAGTTCAGGGTTGCACATCTAAAGTTTATGCAATAGCTACCTTGTTATTGTCTCTCTTGTTATGATCTCATTGCAATGTCAAAACATGCACAATTTTAAATATGATTAAAATATATATATAAATTTAAAGTATTTAGGAAAGGAACTCGCAGTCTGATATATTTTATGACGCTATATTGAGCAGTCGGGGTAAAAAAAAAAAAAGTTATGCACTTGAATATTGATTTTGTGACTTCTGGTTTCACGCTGAGCTCTCTGCGATATTTCCAAGAAAGCGAAAAGCGAAACTTCATAAGCTCAGCAGAGACGGAAAGCTGATGTTTTCCACAGAGGCATTCATCATGTTGTGTCACGAACACACACATACACAGAAGTAAATACATCCTCATACACAGTGATGTCTTCTTGGATGTGACATTATAGAGAAGAAAGCCAGAAGATTTCTTTTTTTTTTTTTTCCAGTTTGATTATCATATCAGGCATTGTTTACCCTTAGGATGAACATTCACCTAATGACTTATATAAACACATAAACATATTGAATTCTTCTTTTTGAAATGTAGCCATGCTGCTGTGTAGAAGTACAATAGGTCCTCAACTATGTTTTAGATAAGTTAGCCTCCCTCTATCCAATTTCAAGCCCTGGAGCAGCTCGTAGTTCTGTTTTAGTAATTATTTCAGAACAAATTAGTTTTCCATAGTTGCTTTTAATGTGTCTGAATCAGGCAAAACTGGATATAGAGGCAGTTTAGGAGTCTCTTGGTATTTACAGAGTGCGAAAACCTGTATTTAATTGAGTGAATCAATAAGTGCTCTAATGCACTGTCAAAAGTCGTGGAGAAATGAGCAATCTGTTCAGCTGAGCCCAGGTTTTAAGCCTTGTATCATTTATTCTGAGTGATGAATGTATAAATTTAAGGTTTTTAGAAATGAAAACAAGTTGTTGTAGTGAATTCATCCCTGGAGGGGTTTTGAATGGGAAGACTTAATGCTTTGCTTAGCTCCACTGCCATTTCATGCATTTTAAGTTAAAATGGCATGTCTACATTTTTCAAATCAAAAGCCCCTTTTCGACTTCATACATTTTAAGAATATTATGCTTATTTTTTTTTCATCATAGCTGTGTGTGCGTGGTTTTTTTTTGTTTTTTTGTTTTTTTTCCAACGTCTTTTGAGAACTAGCCTAAATCTTTTGCAGAATGTTCTTCTCCTCACTTTTAAGGATCTCCTCACATTTCTTCCCCGTACAAGCAATACCTCCTACCCTTTAGTAGTCACTTAAAACGCGCCATTATACCTGTAAAGCAGACATTCAGCGTGGCCCATTGTAAATCTCCTCCAACGCTGTTTTACAGTTATTCTACATCCCAGCACATCTAGATAACCTGGAGGGCAGGAATAAAGAAATGCTCAGAAAATTAGCATTAGTGGATCTTTTACCCCCATTCCCCACAAATGAGAGCCAGACCATTAACATTTGTGTGTTTTCATTATGTAAATGGTGTTAGTACGTACTCACAAATTGCCAACAGGAAAGCAATAATTTTCTCCTAGTGATCATAATGTTTCCAAGTGCATCGTCTTGATTATGACACACTAATTACATATTGCCTCATCTCTTTTTTTTTTTTCTTTCTTTCTTTCTTCTGTCTTGCCCTACAGATTCAGAAGAACCAAGGATCTCTAATGGTAAGTTTTATTGCTATGGAATAGGATGCAAGAAGCCAGAGGTCTCCTTCTCTGCATATAGTCTGTCACTCTTGGTTGACTCTCTCATTTAAAAAAAAAAACTCACTCAGATTGGATTTTTGCAGCAAATTATTAGATTATGCCTAAACTGCTGGTATTACATTAGGTGCTATAATGGAATAATAAAAACCCTGCTTTGCCTGAGCTTGCTGCATGTGATTAATCTTAGTACTTTTTTTTTATCACACAACTGATTTCCCCTATTGCCAAGAAATTCCATGTAGGCTAACGTTTCTCCCCCCCCTCCCCGACTCCTTCTGCTTCTCCTCGTCAGCCTCTCCAGTTACTGCAATGCATCGTTGATGAGGTGAGTCGCCGTCTTATGTGCTTCTGCATCTAAAGTCAGTCCTAATGGCCCGGAAAGCTTATATTTTGTTTCCTAATGAAGCAAACCACTCAGGCGGCTTTGCTCCCCATTCACTCAACCCTTCACCCTATGCAACAGCCTCCGGCAACAGACGTATGCACATTACTGTAGAGGCTGGACTCGTCACGAGTGACAGCCGCACAAAAACACAGTTCTGAATTCTGTGGACTACAAGAGTCAGATTTATGTCGAAGCAGGATTTTTCCCTGCCTCTGTTATGTAAAAAGGTAATGGCTATGTTAAAGGTTGAGGTTGCATCCTTGTTTCTGAGAAAACATGTTTGAAATCAGGTCTAGGTGGGAATATAAGACTAAGCAAAATCGTAAATAAAAAATGTTGCGATTTTGAAAGAAGAAATTATGTTTTGCGTAGCCAATTCTAGTCTTCCTTTTAAAAAGACGTCACACGATAGGAATGTGTGACACAAGATCAGACTTTGAAATGTATCCAGCGCTGGGATATGTTTTCAGGCCTGTTTGTCCAACTATATTTGTTAGTTTATCCATCCATCAATTTTCCTTCTTTCCTTTTTTTTCTTCCATATTGATTCAGTAAATGAATTGTGAACTTTTGTGTTTGATTATAAACTCTTCAGTTGAATGTGGATATGGAAATGTGTAGAAATCCTAACAATTGTTGTATCAGCTACTCATCCTCTTCAGACTAGGCTTCTGTTACCAATTAAATCTAAAATGTCACTTTTTTTTGGTGACAAACAGTTTATTAGGTACAGTATAAAACCAGACTAACATGCAGGGTAAACCCACCTAAGCATGTTTGTTTTTTGATTTATTGCCATGCTGTCGTCCTCATGAATACTGTATGTGAGTGCACACGGCCCCTCATCAGAACCAGCAATCACATTTTCCTCATTTTTTTTCCCAGAGCTTTTTGCTGACATTCACTAATAGCCAAAATGCCTCAACAACAACAGTCACCCACTGCCCCCATCACCAGCCATATTGCACATTAAACATACAGTGTCACTTGTCCTTAACTGCCTATGGATTGGCCGTAATTAATAATTAAATGCTTTTGGTTGTAATGGATTGACCTGGGCTGAACTGTTCATTAGTCAGCTAGACGTAGCGATCACTCAAACTATTTTTCCCGTGCCCTTTGCTGTCTCCCCTTGAAGGGAGAGAAAGAGCTGTGTTGTCCCTGCCGGAGCAGCAGAGCCTTACTGTCCCTGCTAATTTGGTGCCTTCAAGGAGGAGACAATAGGATAAGCTCTGCGAGGAAAGATGGAAGTCACTTTGAGAGAATGTGTATCCTGACTAATTAACTATTTAGCTGAAGTACATTGGTAATCGTTAAGGCACTAGTGTGCGCATGCTGGTAGAGCCTACTGGGTTTATTTGTGTGTTGAATATTAAGTAAAAATCTTAACAAATTTGGACATTTGACACATGGCAGCAGAAATTTAGGTTTTGTTATCAAAGCAAGCAAGTAACCAGAAAAAGAATCTGTTTTAACTAATTTATTGTTGGGAAATTGAAAATTAAATAGAAGTTTTTCAGTAAAGGAATCCCAAGAGCTAAAGTTTACAGTATCAGTATTAAGATATGCTTTTTGCTGAATGAGGTAGGCATTAATTATAATAAAAGCTAAAGTTCGAGCTTCTCAGATATGTTTAATTTCATGTTTTAAATTTCTTTTCTGCCTTAGAAATAAAAGACTTGCTGAAAGTTGAAAGAAATCCAGTTTTGATTATGTAGTTTACCTCATAATGTATCAATCGTAAAACTAAACTTGCTTTTGTGTTTAGTAAAAGTTCAACAAAGATCAGGGACATAAGCTTTGAAATATAAATAGGTTTTTATTTTTGTAATGTCTTAATTTTCTACTGAATTTATAATACTACCTCCATCAAGCAGTCTGCAGCACATTTTTCTTTTGTACTTATTGTTTGTCACTTTTAATGGCTGAATTACAGACAAAGAAAAATTGGAACCAGTGATTTAGAGCTCAGAGGAAAGCTGAAGCTGTTATTGGCTGGTATGAAATGAATTGGGTGCGACTCTACCTTTGACTGAATTAGTGAAAGATAGGAACCTTTATAAAAACTTTTCATATTATTTCTATTACAAGAAATGCCTCAGTATTTTTAAAGAAACCACTGAATGATATTAGAATAATCACATTTTTAATATTTCTCTCAATAGAATGAGTCGGAGATGTCAATGTTTCATCTAAAGGTTTCTTATAAGATTAAAAGTGCAGAAAATCTTTTGTTTCAATTACACTTAAAATATTATGAAAACGGCAACTTAAGGTGTTTTCACACCTGAATGTCTGGTAGAATTGCTTCGGTTGGGGACCAAAATTACAACAGTTGTTACATTTCCAGCTGGTCCGGTTCTTTTCCACACTGCATTGTGTCAAACGAACCAAACTCTTTAAAAAAAAAAAACTAAACAGTTCCCCTCCTTGCCTGTAGTAGCGCTGCGTCAAGAACCAGTGAAGGAAATGACAATAAAAGCATCTGCAACTTCCTCTTTCGCAAAATGCAAACAAAAATGGAGTGGAGTAGCATTAGATTTTAGCGGTTGTAGAAACTCTGAGCTGTTACCCAGAGCCCCCCGCAACTTCCTGCTTTTGGAGCGCTGTCCGGTCCGCTTGGTGTTCAAACCAGAGTTCATTCAACCAAACCGAGCCCCAGGTTTTAGGTGGTCCAGAGTGTGATTTATTTATTTTTTAATCTGAATCAGAGTTTGCACATTCACGCCTCCCGAAATAACTCAGACTTTCTAGACAATAGAACTAGTGTTTAATAAAGGCGAACAAACAGGGCTCGCGTGAATGCACCCTAAAATTATCTGCGTGTAACATTAAGGCCGCTCCTCTGAATAGGAGACGTGTGGGGGGGAGTTCTGCCAACAGACTTTATTGTAATTTTGCTACACTTTGTCTGACATTTTATTGTATGAAAGGCCTTAAAAAGCACCGATAAAGATGGCAGACAGACCAGAGGAAAGCAAATATACTGTTATTACATAGCAAATAATTGCTGCTTTATTAACCTTTATGACACAGAGAATGGAGCTCATTTAAGACCACATGTATGTTTAATTGACGTTAATTTAGTTGCTCTTCACTTAGATTGTTTTAGTGTGTCCCTGAGAAAAACGCTCGCGCTGAGCCAAGGTCTTAAATTGGAAGTTCTCTGCAGTCGTTCCCTCCATCTGTCCGCTGTCCCCTCTCATTAATGTGCCGGCTCTCCTCTGTTTGTTGAATAGCAAGCGGCTTCACTAATAAAGAACTCCCACTTTATTCTCAAGCCTGTAATTACTGATCTAATTTTGCCTAATAATTGCTTCATGGCAATGACATGTATATTTACTCGTACCCTCGTAGCACGCACGCGCGCCGTCTTACAGTGGAGCAAATTGATAAGCAGAGGAATAATTTAAACAGACCAGTCACTTTCATCAACCTGCTTGTCTTTTGTGCCATCACCTGCTGCCACATCAAAGCTGCAGCAGTGTTGCACTCAGCTGGAAACATGAATAAATGCATAACGTGTTTGTTTCTGCGAAAAAAAAAAAAAAAAAAGGTGCATTAAGGTGCATGCAGATATGTTAGGAGTGTGGACGGAGGTTTAATCTACATTTATTTGCTTGGTCAACTCTTTGAACATACTCTGGGTTTAATTTTGAGTGTGCATGCAGACTGTAATGTCTGTCCGGGGCTTCACCATCTAAGCAGAGAGCATATAGTCAGGCTTGTAGTGTGTGGTGCTCAAGGGCATTTGTTTGTGGGTGCAGGTTTGTGTATGTGCTATGATATATTGTTCATCCGAGCGGCGACGCGACTATGAAGTGAGATTATGAGGGAGCCATTCCTTTGTTAATTTAAATGGGTTCATGCATCATGCTTTGCGGGAGGCTGCCGATCAGAGCATTAAGGAATGGCGAACACAGCCCAGAGGTGTTTTTACTGGCACAGCAGGGTTGTGCTTGTAAAGAGGTCTAATTTTTGGCATTTGAATAAATGCCTGGCTTTGAATTCAGATACTTTTGTGTGTGTTTGCGTGTGTGTGTGTATAGATATATAAATAATTCGTTGGGTTTTTTGTGTGCAGATCTCTGGACTTAGGATCTACTAAATAATCCACCTACCAACTGACTTTTTCAGATGGTTCCTCTTAAATCTGATTTTTATCAGTTCTATTAAATCCCATATTACCTTGTTTTATGTTGCAGTGGTTAAAAATTGATTAGATCTTAATAGATGGAGGAATATTGCTTCACTTCTTTTTCTCTGTTGGAATTGACTACCATAATTGCAAAAACAAGAAAAGGCCCTATTTGTTTTATTTTACTGTTTTGCTGAGAGAACAAAACAAGAACAGAAGCAGAATGAATGGAACAAAATGAAGTAATGAGGTAAAGCGATGGTTGCACAGATGGTTTGCATGACGTGGTTCAGAGAGCCAACGTTGACAAAGTGCATGTCAAAAGATGGGCACGGGGTACAGGTTGTGGACCTTTTCTCCCAGATTTTGGTTGGTTTTAATTTAGACATGCATTATAGAGCATTTTAGAGGTAAATAAAGTAACTAGTAACCCAATGTTATGTCTGCCAAGCTTTTATGGATTCATATATACTTTTTAAATGTGCTATTACTATAGCACATTTTTGAAAAGTCAAGTTTATTTTTATATTTTGAATGTACCTTAGTGAGTTCATCCAATGTGCGTTTAATTTCTGCACAATCTTTTTCTAGTAATTTGACATAGGAAGATATCCTACAAAGCTGGTTCCCATTCTGCATTTATCCGTTGGGGAATAAAAAGCTGCCATGTTCTAAAAGCAACAATATATTTGAAAAAAAAAATTCATACATAAATACCTTTCCTTCAGAAATATGGCCTTGATTTGAATGACCTGAAAACGGTCACAGCAGCTTTTGTCATGTTGGTTTCTTTATCTGGTTTCATCTTTCTGTGCCATTTGGTGGGTTGCTTATATTTGAAACCTCAAAGCCTCTTCAGATTCTGATTCCTTTATTTCCTCTTCGCCCAGCGCACGACTGGGACCAGAAAATGGCCCTGACATTTTTGGCCATGCTGGCCCACCATGATTATGTATACAATATTTGAAGGGACATGAAATAGCACAGGATAGATGTTCACGTTTTGTGGATTGAAGGGTTGAAACAGAGTGCAGCGCCATACAATTACAGGTGTAACCATGTCTAACAATGTCTTCTCCCAGAGACTTTCATATTGGTAGAGACGGCCACAGTATCACAACTACTGTCTTTAAATGAAAGTGGATGTCAAAGAAATTTCTTTTCGGTTTTATGAAGTATGCTGTTTATACAAATACACAATTCTGCCCATAATGAAACCATGTTTAATTCAAAGCAATGTTTCATTAATATCAGATGATGGTAATAACTGTAAGCTGTAACACCTGGAGACAGGAACTTTATGGCAAGCTAAAATAACATTAAGTTGGACATCAAGTTTACTCATAGTACACACACACACACACACACAAGTTTGTATTTCTATCCAGATTAGGACTTTGTATTGACCTCCATTTATTTTAGTAACTGCATTTATGCCTACCTCAGACAGTTTTTCTAGACCTAACCATTACTAGACTGTTTCCTAACATTAACCTTAACCTAAACTTAATTCACACCATACCTGTAGAACCCAGACAAGGGGTCCACCATTAGGCTTTGGTCCCCATTAGGCCCATATGTCTTCAAAAGGACCAAAGAGGCTTCTGAAGGTTATTTATTTACCTTCAGAAGGTTAGTAAGCAATCCAGAAATGGTCCTAAATAGAATAGCTAATGAAGCTATCTTCACAAGGACTTTCCATTGATTTCCATTTATTTTTGAGATGAATCTCAGCTGCTGACCTTTACCCTAAACCCAACCATTACCAGTACATGCCTAATCCTAAACCTTAACCTAAACTAAGTTCACTCATTAGACCCTCCTTAGGCCCAAAACCCCATAAGAAGTTACACACATGGAAGTGGTGTGGTCAGTTGTGCCACAGCAGCTTACAAAATCATTACATCATCATCATCATGTGAGCATTCCCAAATTTTTTTAAAGGCGTATTGAGCTTGGTGTGTGTAAATTTCTGACCTAGCAAAAAGTAAGAGTAGAATATTTTAAAAAGATATTTTTTTTTCTGTCCATAATTAAATTGTTGTTTTCTAAACAAATGGGTTTGTTTCCTCCTACAGGACCCTCCAGTTCTTCCCGTTGGACAGTTCAGTGAAAAGTTTGTTCACTTCATCACTCAGTGGTGAGTCAGACGAGTGCCAATATTTTAAAATGACTTATACTTAAAACGCTTTCAACTGTTAACAATTTTTGGGTGATTTTATACAACATTTGTGTCGTTTTTGTGACCAACAAAAACCGACCAGCTCTGACTCCAGTGTGTCAGACTGAGCAGTTCAAAATCCCTCAGGCCATATTTGTCGTGAATGGGCCAAATGATCCTGGAATGAATCAAGGGTATTAGAGTATTTAATGGCATTAAAGTGCATGTTCCTGTGTGTGTGTGTGTGATTTCATTGTGTCGTAGTTGATTGAGCCATAATATTTGGGGCTGCTAGCAATAGATTAAAAGCTGTCCCTTTGACAGTGACTGCTTTTCTAATGCATGAGGACAAAATCCAGTGTTTACCCTGTTTGCCTCTGATTCATTAGCCACTTGTAACCTTTACAGTTAGGCAAACATTTACATGCACTCCCAAACCACATGCATGCTCTGTGTATGAGTGTGTGTGCTCAGTGCTCACCAGCAGACCATGGCAGCTGCTGTTTGTCCCCTGTGGCGGCTGTATTTGCTCACACAGGACACCTCTCTGCACAGGTGCTCCGACCTGCTTTGGTCCAGCGTTTGTACTCTACTGTCTGACTATTCTTAGACGGTCATGGCCCTTTCATTATGATACATAAAGCAGTTTCACGACTAACTGCACAGTCCCCCGTGTCGGTCGTTCTGACGGATCACAGTAAACACAATATGGAGGACACGCACACACACACAAATTCTCTAATTGTGTGGAATAAATTACTTGTGTTGTATGGCTATTCACTCTTTCTTTTTTCAGCGTTTGTGGCATGAAGGATTTCGTAGAAAAACTCCTTTCATATATCAATTTATTAATGAAAGTATGCATATATTAATAGAACAAAAAGAGCTCTTTTGCACTTCGCAATACAGCGAATGATGACTGGATACCCTCCGCTTCTGTCTCTTTTCTCAGTATGCGAAAGAACCCCAAGGAGAGACCCGCACCTAATAATCTGTTGGTAAGTTAAACCAAGGCTGCTATTAAACAGTCTAAATATAAACATAGTTTGTTTTGTTGTTGTTGTTATAAATGTGTACAGATGGTGTTAACATTCATGTGTTCTGGTAGAATTTCAAGTAGTTTTATCTGTGTCTTTTGGAAACGCAGTTGTGTTTCTGGCAGTGATTGAGGTGTCTTGGGGTCAAGGACCCGCCATGTTGGTAGCAGCGTGTGGAAACAACAGGAATGAACTTTTTGCTACCAAAGAAGGATTTCATATCGCAGAAAACCTTGAGGCATGTTTGAGACCTCCTTCAAGAGTATTTCTTTCAATTTCACCACTTTAAAGGCCGTCTTAAGTGAACCGCGCCTGGTATCACGAGATTCACATCATTTCTTGGTTGAAAAACTTGGTTTCACAACCTTGTAAAATTTGATCAGTTGACATAAAGAAATTAAAATAAAAAATGAAAGCACTGTAAATGTGTCTGGCAAGCGTTGCACCTAAACTAAAAGAAAGACAAGTCCTGCATTGCTTTATCATCTTTTTAAAACCTATCAGTCAACTTTTATTCAATAAAAGTTGACTGTTTTAGGTAGAAACTGCTGTATTACTTTTAAATCATTTCATTAAAAAATACCACGTTTACCCAATTATTAGCATTAACATTGAAAATAATTTCATTACAAGTTTGCATCAAATAGTTGGGCTTCTTTGCACTATTTAATTCATAGTTTTTTGTTCCGTTTTCATTTAGGTAAACTGTTTTTTAGAAAGAACAAGTAAAAGTAAAAAAACACGAGTAAATGTTGCCCTTGAAATATTAGAAAGAAAAAAATATAAATAATTCCATTAAATCAAATTTTGGCAAGCAAGATGGTTTTTTGTTTTGATTTTTTCTTTTGCTCAAAATAACTAAATAACTAATTTGTTATTTTATTGACTACTTTACCTTAAGGGCTCATTTAATTGGGAATGGTTTTGGCAATAATCAGAGCTAAACCAAAACCAGATTATCTAAAAAAAAAAAAGAAAAAAAAAAAATCGACTTTGCCAAGTTTTAGTTCTTTCTGTCTTGTCTGACAGCCAAGCCAACGCATCTCTGGCCCGGTGTGACCTCGACAGCTTTCTCACTTCTGGCATTAGCACACGAAGCCGGACATTTACTCTAACGGGCTTTTAAGAGTTGCAACACAGTCAGGATTCTGCGTGAGGGAGCAATGACAGCGACATGCGGGTCCACAGAGAAACGAGTGCTGAAGGTTGGCGTTGCGAGAACAGAGTGCTGCAAGGTGTAAATGCAGAGCCGCCAGCAGATTGCATGTTCTCAGTCTCGCACCAGAAAGGAGGAGTAAAGTAAAATGTTGGTTGAACAGGGATTTCAGATTTATTTGCTGCTTTAAATATCGATTTCCGTTCACGCAGAACTTTCCATCAGAAAATAAGTGTTGCTTCTTGGTGTTCTCACAAATTTTAATCTCTTAACCATTTTTACTGCGTACCACAAAGTGCATGCAGTGAGTTTTTAATTTCTAAAATGCACCAATTAGATATTGGGTTGTAATGTTCTCTTCACATTGAGCTCAGGATTGAAGATTCGCCCAAAGCATCACTCTGACCCCACAGACTTGTCCTCATAGTTCATCCTTGAGGTTTTTTTTTCCCTTTTGTTTTGCCATGGATAGTGTCTCTGATGCCCCACTTGTCCCCAAGCACAGGGTGTCCCCACTCTCTCCTTCTTCCTTGTGTGTTACTGGACCTAATAGCTACTATCTTTGTCTTTCAGTAAGTTTTTATATATATATATCTATATATATATATATATATATCTATATATATATATATCTATATATATCTATATATATATATATATATATATATATATATATAGATATACATTTTGTAGCAGCTCAACTGAACCAGCTGCTACAAAATGGGACTCACCCTGAATGGTTAACTGAAGGGCGTACAATCCTGATCCAGAAGGATCCCTCAAAGGGTTCAGTCCCATCCAACTATGTCTCTCTACAACATGGAAGCTCATGTCAGGCATCATAGCGGCTAAGATAAGCGAACACATGGATAAATACATGAGCACGGCACAGAAGGGCATCGGCATAAATAGTAGAGGAGCCAAACACCAACTCCTTGTAGACCACACAGTCGCCCGAGACTGCAAAACCCGACACACCAACCTGTGCACCGCTTGGATTGATTACAAGAAAGCCTATGACTCAATGCCACACACCTGGATCATTGAATGCTTAGAGATGTACAACATCAATAGGACTCTAAGAGCCTTCATTGCAAACTCGATGGGGCTGTGGAAAACCACCCTTGAAGCCAATTGCAAACC
>CAEGAE010002076.1:0-22248 GCA_903067095.1 Girardinus metallicus
CCATCATCAACCCAACAAAACCATCATCAACCCAACAAAACCATCATCAACCCAACAAAACCATCATCAACCCAACACAACCATCATCAACCCAACACAACCATCATCAAACCAACAAAACCATCATCAACCCAACGAAACCATCATCAACCCAACAAAACCATCATCAACCCAACACAACCATCATAAAACAAATCCATGAGCCATATGCTGTGACTTTTGAACAATAACTCATTTTTATTGCACATAAAGCTTCTTTACCTTGTATGTTTGGTCCTATCAAGGATTTTAATTGACTTTTTAATGATTTATGTAAAGAATAAGCAACAGTAAAACCAAAATCCATCCAACTTAAGAAAAGCCAAAGTCTAAATCCTGACGGTATGGAGCAACGCATAGCAAGTTACCTTTCTGAGGAACTGGACCCCGTGCAGCTGCAGAGTATCTGCTCCAAACCTGCGAACAGAACCTGCAGTTAGAAAGCAGGTCCAAAGTCCAGCCTGAAGCAAACTGGACTCATTTATCGGTGCATGAGAGGAAAAAACATTTAGTGCAGTCAGATGAACTCAGCTCCATGAGCAGAACTTTAACACATGACAACATGTTCAGCTGAAGTTCAAACAGCAAGATAGTTCACTGTTTACCAGTTCCTGTTTGTTAAAACAAGCAGCGAGAAGACAAACATCCGGAGCTGCAGGTGGCGCCAAAGACACAGCCACGAAGAAGAATCGCCTGCGCCTCCTTGGACGAAGGAGCCGGCGCTGCACGGCGGGCTGGTGGGACGGAGCTGCAGGGCGGGATCCCCGCTGAGCACCGGCGCTGCTGGGAGTCACCCCGGTCCTGCTCGGCTTTTAGCATACAGAGATTTTGTTTTAATATCCTTGTTCTTATCTTCTTTTGGTTTTTTGAATGGACGAATTGTATTTATTAAGAGAAAATTTAAAAATGTAAAAAATATTCCGTATAACTGTAAAATGCGATGGTTTTAAAATGTCCCAAGTGTCAATAAACTATTTCGAAACAAAAAAAAAAAAAAAAAAAACAAGCGAAACATTTGGCTCCTGCAATCTCAATTTAAACTAGTCAGTTTGTTTACGAGTTAAAATACTTGAAATACAGAACATTTACAGTTGGATCAAATTGGATGTAAATGGATGTTATGATCAGCTGCTCAAAACTTAAACAGCCTTTTCATTAACTTTAACTCTTATTGGAGTAAAATATGCTAAAGTCGTGTTACTCGTACTTGAGTAAAAGTTTTCCGTACTCTGCCCACCTCCGTTAATTTCCAAAGTAATTTCATGTAATTTCTTAAATGATTTAGTTCTGTGCTTACTGTATTTATTTGGTTCGCGAAAAAGCTCTCTGGTCGACCTGCACGTAACCGGAAGTAGGTCGGCGTGACTCATCTTGTATTGTATCTTTGTTACAGGAAGTACAGCAGCTGGTGGTTGTATTCTTGATAAACAGCGCCTCTCTGTGGTCACAAAGGTCTCTAACTGTCACTATTTGAATATATTTCTTTAAAAATGTGCTACAGTGTGAGGCGGGTCAGTTGTGCTACCTGACGGAGTATTTATTTTAGCTTGAGGTTACAGGAAGTCGTTGTTGTGCTGTCAGCTAGCAGCAGTTGTTTACTGCCTGCGCAGAGGAGCAGAAAACTGTCAACTCATGTTGGTCCGGAGTCCATGTTGTCTTCCAGAGCAGCAGCAGCCGTAGCAGCGGGCATCACCCTCATCACCGTGGCCGAACACATGAGCTCCGGGGCGGGAACCGCTCACTGTGGGCTCCGGGGGCCGCAGGGCTCCGGCAGCCCGAACGGGAGGCGGCTGCAGCGGCTGGTCGGAGTCTCCGGCTGCAGTCCGAACCGGGTCAACGACCTGCTGCTGCTGCGGCCCGAGTCAGACGAAGAGAGCTGCTCCGGAACCAAGGACAGGGGCAGCAACAGACACGTTGTCTTCTTCCATGGAGACATCCAGGTCAGATTTTACCCGGGAGATTTTTACAGCTTCCCGCTGCCAGAGGTCCACCAGGGGCGTAACTAAGCTGCACAGCTGAAGGGGGCTGGGCCCGGAACATAAATAAAACTATTTTAAAATAAAAGCTAATATCTCCAATATTAATAACACTACAAAGGGAAATAATTTTTTTTTTCTAAATTAATCAAAATATGAGTTTCACTCAACTCACAATTGCATCCTGATACAATGAAAATGACAGAAACTGAATAAATAAGGAACCATTTGGATAGTCTGAAAGTAATTATTATTTCATCTGTTTCTGGATGTAAGTAAATGAACTTTGATCCTCTGTCGTGTTGAATAGTGCACGTGTGTTGGGATCTAGGGTGAGGAATTCAGTGTGACGCTGCTTCTGGACAGACCATTATTACAGCCCTAGTGCAGAACTAAGAGATTCTATTTATTTTATACTACAAGAGTTGACAGTAAAAAAAAAAAAGACTTTCAATTGACTGTAAAAAACAGTTAATAGTAAATATTATTGGTTGACGTGAGCCTAAACATGTAAACACAAACACAGTATTAATTGTGTTTGTTTACAACGATTGCTGCTGAACTCGTTTCGTTTTGACACCAAACCGTTTTCCTTCTCCTTTGACCTCCAGTGACCCCGCAGCACTCCATTTCCTGACTTCCAACCTGCTCATCCATTGTTAACGGCTCATTAGCGCGTTAGCATTCCCGCGGCGTCCCGGTTTTCCCAGAGACCTTTGTCCTGCGGGATGCTCTGACGGCGACGTTAGCATGTGAATAACCTGAATGAGGTCGTTGTGTTCAGTCCTGCTCTGCCCTGAGGAGACGCTCTGGATGAAACAGGTCAAAGGTCACCGGGTCTCTGTGAAATATGAGACATGGTTTTAATGGATCTGAACTCAGAACCTTTATGTTCTGCTTTCTGAATCTTTATATTGCTTGATGTGATGATGCCTCCATGTTTCTGCCGTTTAAATCCAGAAACGTTCCTGATTTCAGCCTCAGACCGACTTGAAGGAAACGTTCAGACTCAAACTGCGAAGCGATGGGGTGTGAAAACTTTACTGCACTCAGAACATCATCTAACAGCTTTTTGTTTTGTGCTGCTTACAGTTAAAATCATGTTTCTGTAATTTTGTAAACTAAACATAAAATATAGTTTTTAAATATCTAAGCTTCAGATATTAATTAGCTGGTTAATTAGCTAGCCTGCAGTCTGCTGCTGAACAGCGAAGATGCTCGTCTCTTAGCAGCTGTAGTTTTAAAACCACATCAGTGTAATTAGTGATGGATGGATTCATAAACTTCTTTCTCCAGTAAAAATTTTAAGGATCTAGTAACTCCTCAGAGGACACTCGGGCGTACTGTCTGTGTTTCGCTGAACCGTCCGCATTATTCGCTCACTGGACGCAGACGGTTGAGATTTCATCAAAAAACAGTCAGTGCCTACATTTCCAGTGACAAATTCCTTCATTTCCCACAATCCCAATGGATGCTAGCAGGTTGATGAGCTAGCTTGGTGCCTAGCCAACTGTCAGTGCGGCACAGCGGCAGATACGCTGGATTGTTACGTGATTTAAGGTGTGAGGCTTTGAAAGCCTCCATCCTCAGACGGAGACTCAGCCTTAGAGTTTCCATCAGAGACTGGAAGTTTCCTGCTGGATGAGAACCAGCAGGAACTGGTTTCCATTCAGTTCCTGCTGGTTCCCATCCAGCAGGAACTGGTTTCCATCCAGTTCCTGGATGGAACCCATCACTGGGTTCTTGGAAGGATGTCGGTACGAAGATCAGCATCTCCATGTCTGAGGCCACCAGAAAAACTTTAGACCATTGGGCATTAGTTACTGATGAGTGAAGGACTTTAGGTACCTCTGGGTGTCGTTCACCTGTTCTGGTTCCGTCTGGACCGAACAGAACCAGAGATTCTGTTCTGCTGGTGCAGGCGAAGCTGTCTGTGATCCAGTAGACAATGAGCTGTTGGTAAAGGAAAGAGATGCTGCTTCTCACCGACCTCAGCCAGAACTCAAGATCTGGTCAAGAGCGGTTTCCTCCAGAACCTTTGGATTAGGATTGTCTGGCGCTCTGGTACGACACCTAGTGGTTGTTTTGTGAGGTTGCACTCTGGACGTTGAATTAAAAGCTGTAGTTTTTTTCCGTTGGCAGAACTTCAAGGAGGAGATGGCCCTGCAGCCGGAGGCGGCTCAGTGGTTGTCCTGGAGTCTGGAGCAGGTGGCCCTGGTTCTGGGCCAACGGTTCCCCAACAGGAACATCTGGGTGGTCAAAGCCTCCCGCATGTACCTCAACAAGTTCAGCTGCTACCAGAACTTCGTGGAGAGCAACATGTTCGGCGCGCCGGAGCACACCGCCTACACCGCCGACGGCGGAGCTTTTCACCAGCTCAGGTTGGTTCCCTTCTCCAGCGGCCGGTCCAGGGGTCAGTCGGTCCGATTGGACCCGGGAGGTTCTCCAGGCAGGAACATGAATGGAGGAAAGATCTGGGGAACAAATTCCTACTTCCAGACTCCTTCTGTCCGTTTGTCCAGATGATGAAGATCTGCTTCAGTAATCATCTTCACTTCACCAAGAAACCCAACCGACCGACCATCCAACCGACCGTCCATCCAACCGACTGACCATCCAACCGACTGTCCATCCAACCGACCGACCATCCAGCCGACCGTCCATCCAACCGACCGACCGTCCAACCGACCGACCGTCCAACCGACTGTCCGTCCAACCGACCGTCCATCCAACCGACCGACCATCCAACCGACCGACTGTCCAACTGACCGACCGTCCAACCGACTGTCCGTCCAAACGACAGTCCGTCCAACCGACCGTCCGTCCAACCGACCGACCATCCAACCGACCGTCTATCCAACGGACTGTCCATCCAACGGACTGTCCATCCAACGGACTGTCCATCCAACCGACTGAACATCAAACCGACTGACCATCCAACCGTCCGTCCATCCAACCGACTGACCATCCAACCGTCCGTCCATCCAACCGACTGTCCATCCACCCGACTGTCCATCCAACCGACCGTCCATCCAACCGACTGTCCATCCAACCGACTGTCCATCCATCCTGGTTCTGACCTGTTGAATCTGGTCCGTATCAGAACTTGAAATGCACCACTCAGTTTTTTGCTGATCAATCAACTGATGATCAACCATTAGCTTCATTGCTGTGTTGTTAGCGTTAGCATAAAGTCCAGAAATGGACAGAAAACCTGCTGAGTTCTGAACTAAAAGCTGCAGAAATCCTGATGATTCATTTCAAATAAATATGAAAATGTCTGTTTGAACCTTTAAACTCTTCAGGAAGTAGAATCACAGCTGATGATCCTCCAGGTGATGATGATGATGATGAGACTCTTCTTCTCTTGTCAGGTCGCTGCTGACCAACGCCATGGAGCGGGCCAAGCTGCCGCCTGCAGGGGGCGCCGGCGGCCTGCCGCCCGGGTTCTCCCTGACCCTGGTGGGCTTCAGTAAGGGCTGCGTGGTTCTCAACCAGCTGGTGTACGAGCTGCCCGGGGCGCGCGCCGACCCCAACATGGCCGCCTTCGTGCAGCGGATCTCGGACGTGTTCTGGCTGGATGGGGGCCACCCGGGTGGCAGCCGCACCTGGGTGACGGACCGCGAGGCGCTGCGGGAGCTGGCGGCCAGCGGCGTGTCCGTGCACGCGCACGTGACCCCCTACGAGGTGCGCGACCCCATGCGGGCCTGGGTGGGCCGCGAGTACGGCGTGTTCATCCAGACGCTGGAGGAGCTGGGCGCCTGCCCCAGCAGGAAGCTGCACTTCCAGGACGAGCCGCCGTCCATCCAGAACCACTTCCGGGTCATCCTGGAGTTCTGAGTTCTGCTTCCTGATTTGGTGTTAGAACTTTACGAACGTGACGGGAAACATGTTTACATTTGATGAAACATGAAGAATTTATGTTAATTTAATATTTAACCTAATTATATCTGATGTAGCATTCAGAGTACGGAGGACCAGAAATGACAAAATTAAACATCATTAAGTTAAATAAATGTTTGATGTAATAAACATAATATGGTTCCTGATGGGCGAGTTTGACTGCAGGAACAGGAACCATAAATACACACGATTCATTTTATGCATCGGCTATTATAAGTTTGCTTCTAAATGATTAATTTTTATATTTCATAAAGTGTCTTAAATAAATGCACATGTATCTATTTAATGAGCTAATATGTAATTTTGTCTCTTCTGGCCCTCCGTACTGGAGGCAAACAGCCTCGTTTCCTGTTTCATTCCTTCAGTCTGAACCCAGGGTTCATTTTTCTTCCTTTGATGAACTGAAACATGGCGGTTCTGGTTCTGATGCTGAGCTCCAGAACTCAACCCGACCCGGTAGAACCAGTAGGCAGAACTGTGAGCCTCCGAACCGATCCGGCCCGGAAAACAGTCTGGATCAGAAGGTCCAGTCCAATCATCTGCATTTTGGGCTTTTAATGATTCATCAGAACTGGCTGTGAGGTTCTGTTCCGGTCAGGCTCAGATGTATTCATACGCTCTGTGGCTGGTATCGGACCGGTTCTGATGGGCAGAACTGTGTGGGGAGGAGGTCCAGAACCAGTTTGGATGGGGACCCACAGCATGATGCTGCCACCACCGTGTCCCAAACAAAGACAGACCAGTTTACCTCCACGTGGAGTCAAACATCTCAGCATCCAACCAAACATCCATCCATACAACCAACATCTCAGCATCCAACCAAACATCCATCCAACCAACCAACCAAACATCCATCCATCCAACCAAACATCCATCCAACCAACCAAACATCCATCCATCCAACCAAACATCCATCCATCCAACCAAACATCCATCCATCCAACCAAACATCCATCCATCCATCCATCCAACCAGTTCTGGTTTCAGCAGCTGAATGTTGATCAATTTTTAGATCCTGAAATTAAAACGGTTCAATAATCAATAAAATTTCTAAATGATTGGCTGAAGCTCCTCCCCTCTTCATCGCCTCCTCCTCTTCCTCAGCTAGCGGCTCGTTTTCCTGATGTTTCTGCTGAATGTAACTTCTGAGGCATTCCTTGCTGTCGTGCTGCTGGTGGCCAGCAGGGGGCGCCACTGGGACAGACACGCCACTCTGATGCTGTTTTCTACAACTTTAATGAGCTTTTCCAGTTTGCTGTGTGACGCCTACAGATTAGCCAGCAGTTATCAGATTACAGATTATTTCTTCTGTTGAAGATGTAATTACACTCAAACATTAAAAAACAAATAAAAATAAAGTTACATCCTTTCAGCAGTTGGTCTCTGTGCTTGTGACTGATTTGACTGGAACAGGAGGAATCAGCAGAACAAACCTGGAGGTCCAGTAAAGCAGCTGATGTCAGACCAGCTCCCTGAGGCGGCGGCGGCGGCGGCGGCACGGGGCGTCCCGTGACGGGGCATCCTCACAGAGCCCTTTGTGCTCCTCGGTGAGGTCATGGGGTCAGCCGCTGTGGCACGCCGCCTCTCTCACTTCCTCTGCTCCCTCGTTTCTCTCCTTCAGCTGCCCAACGACTCAAACTCCTTCAGATTCGTCCTGCAACACTTTTCTACTTCCTTCAGATCCTTTCAGCATAAAAGCCTCTTCAATCAGCTGCTTCCCTCCACAATCAGCCAACATTAATGAGCTCATCGTTTCATAAAACATCCACAATCAGTCCAGCACATAAATAACATTAATAATAACAACGATAGCAGGCCTGTGGCAGGCGGAGCGGCGCCCTGAGATGATCACTCTGGAATGGCTTCAGACACGCCCCTTCCTTCCTGCACAGGAAGTAAGTGCTACAGAGGAAGCGACGTACGGCAGCCGAGCGGCAAGAACACGATGAAAACATGGCGCTAACTGACTGAAACACAAAAACTACGATCAGAAAAACTCTACAGGAAACAGAAACTCTTAACTCCTTCACTGAAGTCCTCCAGACCACCAGGGGGCGCCGAGCACCGAACCATCTGGAGCCAGGCCCGGAGGAAGGAAGAAATACTTCACATCTTTTTCAAATACAGTTTTTTTTTTTCACATAGAACAGCAGCATATTTTCGTAGGTAATATTACTGACTCCAGGCTCCCCCTAGTGGAGCGGAGGACTGAGTTCACAACCTTTCATACTGGATGTCTGTGCCTTTTTTTTTTTGCTTGTTTCCATCGTAGAGTTTTTCTGTTTTTGTTTTGGAGTTTCGTCGTTCAAGTTTTTGCAGCTAGTTTTCGGTGTTAGCTGCGCCTGTCAGCCGCCGTACGTCCTGACAGCAAACGGTGTGCGGCGCGGCGCGCGAACATCAGCTGCTCTACAACTAAACCCTGAGCTACGTTTGGGTGCAGAGATCCGGGGGGAGCGGCCGGCGTTAGGAACAGTTCTGCTGGTGACGGCAGCAGGCGGCTCTTCCAGGTGACCCTGACGGGTTTTCAACTTTAAGGCATAGATTCAAACTGCATAGATTTCCCTAAATAGATGCTGCAGTGCAGCCGTCATGGAGGAGGCGTCCAGCAGTGCTGCTGGACAGAAACAGGAAGCTGTCATCTTTGGTTGGACTGGAGGATCAGTGAAGCAGATTAGAGCTTCTGGAAGCTTAAAACTATTTAAAACAGAAGAAGAAGAAGAAGAAGCCGTCCGCGCCGCGTCGCCTCAGGCGTCTTCAGAAGTCGCCGTCTCCGGCCGTCTCCTCCTCCAGGCGGAACCTCTTGGCGTGGGATTGGGGCGAGTCCAGGAAGTTCTCCTTGTCCTCCAGCGGCGCCGCCCATTTGGCGCCGCAGCTCCGCTCCCGGACGGGCCGGACCAGAACCGGCTCCGGGTTCAGGCACGGCGGCTGCTGCCACAGCCACGGGTGGCCGAGGCACTCTGCGGCACTGGGCCGGTCCCTGCAGGCCAACCAGAGGTCAGAGGTCAGAAACCCTCAAAGCACAAATACAAATCATCTTCGCTAGTTGAAGGCAGAGCATGAAGCCAGGAGAGTCGAGCTGGTCACCATCGAATGGACCAGTAAGACCAACCAAAATCCTACGCAACACAAACCAGACGGGGGAACACAAAACATCAACAGAACCTGCGGCTGATCCGGATCCGGATCGACTCAAAGATTTACCGTTCCAGAAAAACGTCTGCAGAGGTTCTGAAAAGTGGCTGAATTTGGCAAGAGACTCGCTAAGTCAGCAATAATAATAATTATTATTATTAATAATAACAGACTTTCCCAGTAGGTCCCCGTCCCGGTCCAGTCCAGTCCAGTCCAGTCCAGTCCAGTCCAGTCCAGTCCAGTCCAGTCCAGTCCAGTCCCGTCCCGTCCCGTCCCCGTCCCGGTTCTGTACTCACTCTGGCGTCTTGACCAGCAGCTTCCTGATGAAATCGACGGCGAGTTCGGAGACGCGGCTCAGCGCGTCGCGGCTGTAGTCCACGTTGACCTGCGACACGTTCAGGTACGTCTCCTGCTTGTCGTCTCCGAGGAACGGCGACTCGCCCGTCACCAGCATGTAGGCGATGACGCCGACGCTCCTGCGGGCGGAGCCGACGGCCGGGTCAGAACCAGAACCGCTCAGCACTGGCTCCTCGTTCGACGTTTCGTAATGTTTCATATTTCAGGCGAACAAACTAAATGAAATCTACCCGGACGTCCTGATACTGTTCCCATGGTTACCCCAGCCACATAACTCACCACAGGTCCGTCGCCGTGGTGATCGGCTCGTAGTTCAGAACCTCTGGAGCTGAAACACACAGGAAGTCTGATGTCATTCAGTGTTTCATCACTTCCTGTTTCCTGTGCTGACAGCAGGACCGGATCAGCCCGAGGAAACGGTTCAAGTTTTAAGACGTTTCTATGGATACAGATCTGAAAAGTGTGGAGTGCACCTGAGGTTTTCCCCCTGAAACCCAAAACCAGCAGAAAAAAAACTGGAAACTGCTTTTAGTTTGTTGCTAATGGAGACGGAGGTCTGATCAGCGGGTCACAGCGGACCGGACCGGGCCGGGCCGGGCCGGGTCGGGTCTTACCTACGTACTCGGGCGTTCCCAGGATCTCCCGCAGCTCGCCGGCCGTCCCCAGGCGGCGGGCGAGGCCGAAGTCGACGATCTTGATGTCGCCTGGCGGCGCCAGGCTGGTCAGCAGGATGTTCTGCGGCTGGAGGAGAAAATGTAGGACGAGTTCACCGGACCGGGTCGGCGTGTTTACACAGCCATCGCCGTGGCAACATACTGTACTGAGCGTTCTTCTAACAATCATTAGCAGGTCGACTCTCCACTCTGACTAATATCTGCTTTCAGAACCATCACAGAAACAAAGAGGCCCGGTTCAGGTCAAAGTTCAGGTCGGGTTCAGCCG
Source organism: Girardinus metallicus (assembly GCA_903067095.1). Lineage (NCBI taxonomy): Eukaryota > Metazoa > Chordata > Actinopteri > Cyprinodontiformes > Poeciliidae > Girardinus > Girardinus metallicus. Next base: position 10,350 of record CAEGAE010002076.1, read on the forward strand.
CCGTCCCCTCTAGTCCGGGCTTTAACTGGACCGACCCAGATCAGCAGAACCTCAAATCAGATGGAGGAAAAATCTGTAGAGAACGGAACGGCGTTTCTATCGGTCGCCACGGAGACGGGCGAGCGTTTCTATCGGTCGCCACGGGGACGGGCGAGCGTTTCTATCGGTCGGGTCGTGAGGCGGTTCTGGTCCGGAGAACCGGTCCAGCAGCAGTTTGTTCATTTGCTGCCAAACCAGAATAAACGTTTCATAAACTGTAATAAATGAAATAAAGTAAATTAATTTAGTTTAACTTTTTAAACATGGAGTCAGAAAATGAAACACTAAAAGAAGGAAATTGTACCAAAGAACCCAGAGAAATTCTTAATGCTTAAATGGACCCGCTTCATGTTCTGGTTCTGGTTGTGTGTGTGAGACCTTGAGGTCCAGATGGACCAGCTGGTTCTGGTGCAGGTGTTGGACCCCCTCCAGGGTCTGTCGGATCAGCCGGGTCACCTGGGCCTCGGGCAGCGGCTCCTCCGACACGCACAGGTCAAAGATCTCCCCGCCGGCGGCGCTGCAGACAGAACCGGGTCAGAACCGGGTCAGAACCGAGTCAGGACCGTAATCCGCAGGCCCCGGGTCCACTCACTACTCGAGCAGCAGCACCAGGTCGTGGTCGGTCTCGTGGGCGGCGTACAGGTTGACGACCCGCGGGCTGTTCCGGGCCAGCTCCAGAACCGCCATCTCATGGACGGCCTCGGCCCGGCAGTCCCGGCCCCGCCTCCTCTTCCTCAGGAACTTGGCGGCGAACTCTTTCCCCGAACTTTTCTCCACGCAGCGCTTCACCACCGCAAACTTCCCCCTGGTCAGAGGTCAGAGGTCAGAGGTCAGAGAGCACCCACCGAGGACCCGGACCCGGTCAGAACAGCAGACCCGATTCCCCAGAACCGTCTGCGTGTCTGCAGGTTCTGCTCGTCGGCTGCGGTTCTGTACAAACGTTTTAAACCAGCCGGACCTGCTGCTGGTTCTGGTTCTGGTTCTGATCCGAGTGAACAGGAAGAAAATATATTCATGAAAAGGAACTTTATAAAAATATGAATTTATTAAAATAATAAAAATAGATTTTCTGGGCAGAACAAAAAAACAACAAATAATCGTATTGATGAGAACGCCGTCGTCATGGCAACAGAGATCTTCAGGTAGTCTGTAGATCCAGGTCGGGTTCTGATCAGCAGAACCAGTCGGCCCAGTAGATCTGGGCCACCCAGACGCTGCAGATCCCAGATGTTCTGCACGTCTTCTGTCTCCACCTCTGGACCGATCAGAACCGTTTGGACCAGGCGGTTCTAGAATCATCTCAGGACAAGAAACCCAGACTAAATCCTCCAGGCAGAGGTCAAAGTTCACATTTAGCCTGTTGATGCTAACAGATCCACTCTGGGATCGGCTGGTGCTGCCTGGCAGCCAGAGGTCCAACCTTCAGTCCGGTCCGGTCCGGTTGGTTCCTCCAACCTGGACGATCAAACGCCGCCTGACCTCAGATCAGCAGGAAGTTCCTCCACTTCCTGTTTCAGGCCAACATGGAGTCCGGTTCTCCTTTCTACGCTCCGGTTCTTCCTCACACCCAGCGGCCCTCACATGACCGCAACCGTGGTTACCATGGTTACCGCGGTTCCCGGTTAAAGTCCAGAGTCCAAAACATGGCGGCCACAGCAGCAGGGGTCATAAATCAGCAGTCAGTCAGGTGGCAGGCTGGTTCCTGTCTGCTGACCAAAACCTGACCACAGAAAAACCCGTTCCTCTGAAAATAACAAACAAAAAGAATCTGATTCCTTCTGATGGGTCCAGTTGGATAAACCAGGAGAACCTGGACCGGGTCGGACCGCACAGAACAAACACGGGGTTTATAGAAACATTCAAATATAAATATGAATGATATTAAAACCCACAATATTAACCTGCTCAAACCGGGACCAACCAGAACCAGAGACCCAAACGGAAAATCGCTTCATAAATACAGAAATGATCATAAAACTGAAACCTTAACAGGAAACACGACAGAAATATCATCAATTTTTTATCTTCATGTTTAAACAAATAAAGGTTTTACCACAAACTAAAAACGGATCATAATGTGCATAGAAGTGGTAAAAATCTGCAGCAGAACGATTCTTGTTTCTGTAATAAAAGTTGAATGAATCATTTCCGCTTTCATCTGTCTGAACAATTTACAGGTTTTACTTTTTTCAGATCAGGAGCTGAAGACTCATTAAAAAATGTCCCTTTACTGAAGAACCGAAACTATCAGTGTGAGGTCATGGTCCAGACCGATCAGTAGAACCGAACCGGACCAGAACCGAACCGCTCACCTGCCCAGCTCTCCGGTCACGTCATAGGCGATCTCCAGCGGCTCGGAGCTGATCGGGGTCTGGGTCTCCGCCAGCAGCCCGGCGGGCAGCCCGCTGCGGCTGTCCAGCCGCCTCCGAGACATCCCCGGTCCTCCGGTCCGGTTCCGAGACTTCAGCCCTGCGAGAGAGCAGAACCGAGCCGCACGGCTAGTTAAGACCGGTCACCAGGCTACGGTTAACTCCGATTAGCCAACTGTCGCCAAGTTAGCTCGACGACTTCTAAATCATCCGGTCCAAAAGTGAGTTCGAGCGGTTCGGTTCCTCTCGGCTCCACCTGGCCGAACCCACCTGGCTGTGAAGCGATCCGGACGGCTGGTTCTGGCTCCTGTTAACCTGGTTCGTTGGTTTATCCGGAGCCTTTTCGATCATTTTTACATCCCGTTTGACACCGTTCAGACACGTCACTGCACCGCGGCGCATGCGCACTGGCGTGTTTGGATAAAAGTTTGAAGTTATCGTTCGAACAGCCGTGGGAATTCCGTTTCCTCCCCGGGATCTGAACCATTTGGCCAATGTCTTTCCATTCCTGCTGACCTTTACGTAGATGCTGGTAAAGAAACAAACTGACCTCAAGTAAAAGTAGCACGACTCCAATATATTCCTACATCCAAGAAACTACTCAAGTAAGAGTTAACAGTATTTGGTATGAAGGCTACTTGATTTAATGTTTTAAAATAAGTCAAAAATAAACACTTTTCCTCCCAAGTCATATAGAAATGATCTGACCTCTTGGCTGAATTATAATATATACATACATCATGGTTTTTATTTTGCTTAAACAGGTTTATAATTCAGCACAAATAGTAAAATTCAACATTTTTAAATGTAAATCATCAAAGTCCAAATTCAGTGAAGACACATTTCAATTTACTCAGCAGGACTTTTGGTCCTTTCAGTCATGACTTTAAAGTGTTTCTGCTCTCATTATGACTCCTGAGCCCAGTTCTATGTAGGAAAGTAAGTACACCCTGGAGGACATTTGACCTGCTCTGCTGAATTGTCCTGGAGGATTTTCCTGGATGAACGGCCCATTTAAAGTCTATAAGGGGTCAAGTAGTTTTCACAGGACTGTACATGTTTTAACTTTGCCTTAAACAAACAGCAGTCCTTATGTGCCTCCCCCAGTTCTGACGCCGCCCTGGGTAACCGCCCGTATCAACCTGCTGGCAGCAGCCTTTGATTTCTGCTGATCAAAGCGTAAAAGCTCTCCCTGTAACCCGACTGATGGGAAAAGGTGTTGCACCCAGCAGGTTGACACACAGGGACTGTTTGAGGAGTGGTGCTGTGGGCCGTTGCCGTAGCAACCAGTGACTCAGCACCGTTTCAGGCTCTAGTTGTTTCCTGTATTTTTCCACCCGGCCGGCAGGAAGTTGGTGGATTTTCTCGCAGCAGCTGCAGTCGAAGCGAGAAGGATGAACTTAGCTTTTGATTTTTAATAATCTGATAAGGAAAGTTTCTAAAACACAGCAGGGAATTTAGCTTTTCTGACCCATTTAGATGTTTCAGATCATCAAAAGTGTTTGACATAAGACAGAAACAACCAGAAGAAATTCAGAAGTGAATCTTTAACGTCGCTGTGGACCATTCTTCTGTCCAGAAAGGTTTTATTTTAGTCACTCTGGAAGTTTTTCCAGCTGGAATGAAATGAGTAAATCATTTTATTCAAATTTAAGTCCAGATGTAATCAGGGATCTTAACCTGCAGAGCAGAACCAGCAGCTCATCCAGGAGGTCCAACAGAACCAGAACACATCCAACATCCTGATGAACTGGGAAAATGTTCTGGAAGGACGAAGGCTGCAGTGAAGCACGGTGGTGGCAGAGTGATGCTGATGGATCCTGAAGATCCAAAAGGCTCAAAGAAAATAAGTCAAAGGTCAGACGTGAAAGTCTGACCTTTGATAACTGGCCTAGTCAAAGTCCAGACGTATTCTGCTGAACCGTTCAACTGGAAACATTGTGAGCGTTAAGCTGACCTGTTGGTCCAGAAACGTATTTCAATCTTCAGAGTAACTAGTTACTTTTACTTGAGTAACATTTTTGAACAAAATTACTTTTAGGAGTATTTTTACTACGCTGTACTTTTACTTTTTCACAGCCGAAGTAAACAGGAAAGTTTCTGGAGTTCATTTTACTGAACGAAACTCAGAGAAACATTTTCTTCTGCCTGATTTTATTATCACTTTGATCCATAAAATACCAAAATTTTAACCTTATATTTTGGTCCATTTGATGGTTAAATATTAAATGATTGATAATTTGATCAGTTATCAGTACTTAACTTTTTACCAAATACTTTTTTACTCTGACTTGAGTAAATTTATGAATCATTTCTGCTGGTTTTGTTCACTCTGGTCTCCTCTGTATATGAATTTATGTTTTAATATTTTGTTTCAGTCGACCCGGATGAGCTGCTGTTTCTCCCTGCTTCCTTTTTGAACCTTTTGTTTTGCTTTAAAGAATATTTAGTTGGAAATTTTGTTTTTACTATTTTTTTAAATCAGTATTTGTTTAGATGAAAATTTTAATTCTTCAAAAATATAGCTAGAAAAGACAAAGAACAGGTAAATGAGAGGTGATGATGATCGCCTGGTTCTGGTCAGAAGCTGTGATGTGGTCAGCAGCAGAAGAAGAAGAGTCCGCCTGTCGTATCAAATGCTCCTCCCGTTTCTTTTATTACAATCGAAGTGAAATGGAGACAAACATACAGGCGCCTTGCATAGAGTGGAGTTCTGAAAAGTGCGTCCGGGTCCGGAGGGAAATGTTCCAGAACCTCCAGGTCCGACCGGAACCCGAAGCTCCTCATGCACAAAGTTCCCCAGAGGTGAGATGAGTCGGACCGGACCAGAACCGGCCTCCCGGTCCGCTCCGCCAGGCCCGAACCTTTGGTACAATCGGTGCAAAACGGAGATATTTTCACACAACAGACAGACAGACATTTACACACAGAGACTCGTGGTTCTGTACACGGTTCTCCGAACCCAGGTCCAGTCAGCTCATTACTAAGATAGACGGTTCAGAACCATGCTGGCCCGGTGGGCCGACCCGAACCGACTTCACCAGAACCTGACCCAGATCCGTCAATGGAGAGCAGGAATCCTCATGCACAGGAGCAAGAAAGGCGGCACTACTTCAGCATGCAATATGGAGCTACAACACAGCGCCACCTTGTGGTCTCTGCCAGGAGCAGCTCACGGAGCCGCACCGGACAGGCCCTGCATGCAAGATTGGACTGGGAGCACTGGGAGGAAAGTGAAACCACCGCGGCTCCCGTGGTCTGACTCCCAACAGGCTTCCGTAGATCTAACATGCAGCGTCTCCAGCGGGAGGACAGACGGATGTCTTATCTTACAATTTGGACAAGGAGCAGCGTTTTACTGAGGACATGTCCCGGAGACATCCATGTGTCCCAGTTGGGAACAGGAAACCATCAGAGGCACTGGGACAAAAACAAACCTCACATTCAGAAACTCAGCTGAGCTTCACAGAAACATCCGGGTTGAAGACGGCAGAGCGAGAATCAGGCAACATCTGACCAAACGACATCAACAAGTCAGCAGCACCAGCTAGCTGCGGCTCTGCAGCGCCCCGGTGCGTTAGCGCAGCTAGCTGCGGCTCTGCAGCGCCCCGGTGCGTTAGCGCAGCTAGCTGCGGCTCTGCAGCGCCCCGGCGCGTCAGCGCAGCTAGCTGCGGCTCTGCAGCGCCCCGGTGCGTTAGCGCAGCTAACTGCGGCTCTGCAGCGCCCCGGCGCGTCAGCGCAGCTAGCTGCGGCTCTGCAGCGCCCCGGTGTGTTAGCGCAGCTAGCTCCAGCTCTGCAGCGCCCCGGTGTGTTAGCGCAGCTAGCTGCGGCTCTGCAGCGCCCCGGTGTGTTAGCGCAGCTAGCTGCGGCTCTGCAGCGCCCCGGTGCGTTAGCGCAGCTAGCTCCAGCTCTGCAGCGCCCCGGTGTGTTAGCGCGACGCCAAAATGGAAAAGCATCAAGTGACCTCAGAGGAGCAGCTGTTCAGTGGTGGGCAACGCTAACTCAGCTGTTACTTCCACTAATGCTACAGAGCTGTAATGACGTGATGCTTAGCAGAAGCTAACGCTGAAGCTCTACATCAACAGGGTGTTTAGCAGAAGCTCATGCTAATCATAAACACTAGTTCAGCTAATACAAAATCACTATACCAACATGTGAGTTAGGAGAAGCTAATGCCAATGCGCTAATCATAAGCAGAAAGGAAACAAACTGCTGCTACTTCAGAATGAGAAAATAAACGACTTGAACATTTCTTAACAGTCAATAACTTTCCATAAACTTTATTAAAACAACCCAGTAAACTATCGCTTTGGAGTTTATCTGGAAAAATTAGCTTAGCAGGAGGTAACTGTGCTAAACATATTGAACGTTAGCAAAAGCACTAAAAGAGAAACCAGATGTAGCACATTAGCAGGACCGTGCCCACCACTGCAGCTGCAGCTGGGTCTGAACTGGGTCATCAGCAGAACCTGGATCCAAACCCAGCAGAACCAGAACCCGGTCACAAAGCTGAGAACCTTTGACCTCATTCTAAGGCCTGAACAGAACCCGGTAACATTTATTATGGCATTCATTATGTTCTGACTCCGGCCCGTCCAGCTCCAGCCGTCCAGAACCTTCTGGGGTTCTGGACTCGTACATTCAGCCGCAGGTTTGGTACATTCGCCACCGCATGGGAAGTGATGTCATCTGTTAGGAGGAAGTGGCGTTTCCACTGGGAGGAAGTGAAAGTATTGCTCATCAGAAAGGTGTGGAAAGTACCGGGCTCTCCAGAACCAAACCCATCAGAACCCGGCCCGTCCTCCAGGAGCGGGTCCGGTTTGTGCGAACAGGTGAGTGAGTGCAGGTAACCCCAGTGAGAAGGTCGGCCGGAGCGGCTGCTGAGATAAAGCACACATGTGGCTCAGTGACAGAAACGGGTTCACATGAAACGGGAAACTTTACACATCAGGCGGTTCTGGTTCTCCGTCCGTCTCCTCAGAGAACCGGAGCGACGGAGGAGCAGCAGGTTGGAAAGCCGTCTGTTTCTTCTTCTCTGATTCTCCTCAGCGAGAGCGTGGACTTCCAGACGCTCCGGAGTTACTCCAGACCGAAGGTGCTGGTCTCCTCCACGGCCGTCAGCAGCTTCTCATACAGCATGGAGAAGGACGGGTAGGGAGGCAGGTCCAGCCGGTTGAAGCAGGTATGAGCCCTGAGGAGACGGAGAGACGGCATCCAGCACCAAGCAACGGATAAACAGAAGGATAAATGGATGGATGAACTTCTCCTGAGGCTCAATGAAACAGATTTAACCGATTCTGAAAAGCAAAAACTGACCGACAGTCTCAGAACGATCGGGTCCCATCAGAACCAACAGAACCAGCAAATGTTTCGCTGCTAAAGGTCAACAGGGTCAAAGGAAACCCGACGCGAACACAGGACCAGAAACCTGCAGACAGTTTTTCTGATGAAGCGAGAGTCAGCAGACGGAGCAGCAGAACCGGGCCAGAGGTCCGGTTGGACTCGGCACGTGGTGATCTGGGCTGCTGGTACTAACAAGGTCAGAATCGCCTCCAGAACCTTCTGACATCACAGGAAGCCAAAGGAGATAAACCTGGACCAATCAGAGCTGGTGGGCGGGGCTTAAACAGGAAACCAGTCTGAACTGGGAGGCTGTGGTTGGTTGTTTATGACTCTCACTGTTTAAGATGAAAATAAAAAGTCAGATATGAAAATGTGTTTCCATTTAGCTGCCTAATAATTCAGAGAAATTCTCCTAAAGAGTCTAAATCTCACTTCTACTTTCTTAAACTTTCATATCTGACATTTACTTGAGTTGTAACTAATGAGACCAGTCTGATAACAGCTCACAGAGCTACCTGTGCAGCGTCTGTCTCCTCGCCTCACCTGGGTAAAGACGTGATCTTCCCCCACTTCTCCACGCAGAACCTGCGCGGTCCGTTGCTCCCTCGCAGCGAGGCGAAACCTTCGTAAGGAACGCTCGACGTTCCCGTCACGAACTGCAGCAGAAACAGGAAAACCGTCAGCTGCTGAACAAACTGGAGGATTCACACAGAGGCTGGAGGCCGCATCAATCAGTCCGCGTTAAACTGACTGCCTAGTCAAAGTCCGGTCCGGCTGTGAGGTGAGAATCCTAGTCGACCTCTGACCTCTGGTCCTCCAAACTTTGGTCTGAGTTCAGTTTGAATGTGAACGCCAAGCGGACCAGAGACCGCTCCAAAAGCAGGAAGTGGACTACAGCGCAGGGCATTCTGGGTAAATACAACCAAAGCTAACATGTTAGCCTAGCGCTAGCAGCAGAAATGGCTCCTGGTCTTTAGCCAAAGACTAAAGAGAAATCCTCCAACCGCTAAAATCTGACGCCTCCATCTTGTTTCCATCTGGTGAAGAAGGAAGTTGCTCTCAGTGTCGTTTCCTTCAGTGGTTCTTGGTGCAGCGCCCCCACAGGCCAGGAGGGGAACAGCTTGGTTTGACTCAGAACCACAGCAGCTGTAGGTGGAGCAGAGGATGGAGTTCTGGTTCCAGTAGAACCGGGTCGACCGGACCATCAGGAGGGAATCAGTCTCTATCACTCAGCTGATTGGAGTTCAATATCAAAATTTCATGATCAACTGTATCAAAGGCTTTTAAAAAATTAAAGTATGTTGCAAAGTTTGTTTTTAACTGCAAACCCAATTAAATAATAATTGAATGCAGATAACTTTATCAAGACATGTATTTAGTTTTGGCAGGATCAGTCCTCCATATGAGGCTATTTTAAACTGAATGTCAAATATCAAACGACGGTTTTGTTCCCCAGTCGAGTCTCAGATTATCAGCTGGAAACAAAACCTTAAACAGGAAGGAAACGCTCTGCAGGTTTATCGTTTACAACTATGTAGAGAGAAACTACTGGCCCACTTCTGGGATTAAAATATTATCATTTATATCTTTTAGTAGTTTGCATCTTAATCCAGCTGGAAATTTAAGGTAGAAACTGTAAAAATGAATTCATACTGCATCAGCTGAGCTGTTTTTATTAATAAAAGCCACAGCAGCTGCGATAAAGTTCAGATTAGTTTCCTCTCAATGTCCCATAACAATAACAATAATATTTAGCAATAATAACAACAACAGTGCCCGTCATGTGACGCAGTAGCCTCGCTGGGCCAGTCTCTCCACCAGGGGGCAGCACCTCTCCTACCTGCAGCAGCCGCAGCCTCTGCTCGTTGTTGAACCGCTCCACCGCCGCCCAGAACCAGCGGATCACTATGTGGTTGTCATGGTAACCTGAGGGCAGGGAGACACGATGCTGCGTGAATGAAAACTCTTCCTGCTGCTGCTGCCATCCAACATTTTAACACAAAATCAGAAAACAAGATGAAAACCATCTGGACTCCATCAGCCTGCAGCGGAAGATTAATCCCAGATAACAATAATAATAGAAAATTATTTTAATTTAAATTAATGAAAAATAAATGCAAAAAACTAATAACAAATTTATTAATTAAAAATAAAAAATCAGAAATTGAAGGTCAAGAAAATTAAAAAACGATGCGCATTTTGAAGCACCTATTTAAAAACTGCAGAATTTAAAGTAACTTCTTTTGCTTGAGGTGGTTTTTGTTCAGCGGATCAACAGTTCAGTCCAACGCTCCCTGTGCCTTACCAGAGGAACCAAACTCTCACATTTCTAAGTCTCTCTATTTTTCTGCGATGTCTAGCGGCCTCTACTTCCTGTTTCCTGTGATGACATCACGCTGGTCGTAGCCTGGTCGACTCGCTCCAAAGCAGCAGATGGAAACTCACATCAATATTCCCATAACAGTCGGATGGAAGCTGGACTCGTTCACATCCTTTTGGTTTTAGGTGAAAATTCAATCGTCATGATGAAGATCTGACACTTTAAAACATTTAAGGCCTGAAAAGGAACAGATGATTAATATTTATTATTATTACTATTTAAAACTAGGGCTGAAACGATTCCTCGAATGATTCGATTACTAAAACTCCTGGAGGAAAACGTACCTGCCTCGAAGCCTCGTTAATTTATGTTTTGTTATTTAGCGCACCGCGTTCCGCCCGGAACATTATTTGCGTAACACAGAGCTCTCACTTCTGCTTCCGAGTTTTTGACGAAAGCTAAGTGTCAGCGGCATAAAGTCCAATAAGTTCGTCCCATGGGATTTTATTGAGTGGTGATAATGCCGGTTTTTCATCGTTTTTGGGACCAATAAACATCCTTAAAATGAGCGGCGCGAAGCCTGGAGGTTGGAAGCCTGAATCCTCCAGGAACTGCTGGTTGAAAGCGACCGGCAGGAAGAGAAACAGGAGGATTTATACAGGTGAGCGGAGAGACTGAACACGGCGGCGGCCGAGTCGCTGGTGCTTATAGCTTAAGTGTAGCTTTACTGACGAACCAAAACATTTCATATCATTCCGGTCTCAACAAACTGGTGGCGGAAATCATGAGGGCGGTTCATGGCTGGTAGATGAGTATGAGGGGAAGTTTAGGACAAAAACTATGTTTGTCTCTCACACACTACTAAGAACTCATACACACTAAATACTAAAGTTGCACATACACACTAATAAAATATAACACACTAATAAAATATAATTGCATACAATTTTTCTCACACGCAAACATAAAAGACTAAGATTGCACATATAAACTAATAACATATAGACTCACCTTTTGAATGTGAGAGTGACGTCACGGAAGAGGAGGGGCATCATTTGGAGATCAGATCGCGCATGCGTTGATGCGACCATGACGTCAGCTTCATGCTGGATAATGGAGCACCACGTGTAAGCGGCGTTTAGCTCAAGGCTAATCCGATTTATGAACGCTAATTTCGGCCAGCCGTTCTCTACCGCTCCCTCCTCAAGCGCTCGGAGGTTCACTTAGGGCTTATTCCGCCTGAGTAAGAGGCCTTAGAACCGGCGTTATAGCTGGATTAAGCGGTCTTACTCCGGCTATAACGCCGGAGTTAGCGTCCTTAGAACCGGAATAAGCCCTAAGTGAACCTCCGAGCGCTTGAGGAGGGAGCAGTAGAGAACGGCTGGCCGATATTAGCATTCATAAATCGGATTAGCCTTGAGCTAAACGCCGCTTACCCGGTTCTAAGTGAAGCTCGAGCGCTTGAGGAGGAAGCGGAGCTAACGCCGGAGTAAGCTAACGCCGGAGTAAGCTAACGCCGGAGTAAGCTAACGCCGGAGTACAGACCTTAGTGAACCTCCGAGCGCTTGAGGAGGGAGCTGCAGAGAACGGCTGGCCGAAATTAGCGTAAAGAAATCGGATCAACCTTGATATAAACGCCGGTAACACCGACGTCAGAGCCAAAAGTGAAGCTCCGAGCGCTTGAGGAGGAAGCGGAGCTAACAGGAGCTAACGCCTGTGTAAGGCCGCTAACTCCGGCTATAACGCCAGAATAAGCCCTAAGTGAACCTCCGAGCGCTTGAGGAGGGAGCGGGAGAGAACGGCTGGCCGAAATTAGCGTTCATAAATC
>CAEGAE010002087.1:0-12873 GCA_903067095.1 Girardinus metallicus
ACTGCTCAGCTCTGAAAAGCACAGAGACTTTGCTTTGTCTACATTAGTCATTGTACAAATTCTGTAAAGCATTCACATTTTAGAGTTCCCGTTTCTCTTTATGATTCTTTTTTTTCCCCATTTTTCCAATTTTTTTTACTATTTCTACAATTTTTCTCCTTTTCCATCGGTTCATCTCCTACAACGTTTTGTTGCTTCTGCTCTCGGTGGTGATGATTTTTAGTATTCACATCTTCAGCTTTATGAAATATTCAGCTTCTTATGCATTTTTTGACTTGACTGAAATAAATGGAAAACGACCAAGTCGTACAAAAAGCTCTGCTCTCTTTCACTTCCACTTTCTGTCAGATAGAAACAGCATTAACAATTTAAAATGTTGTCATAACCTTTGACTATGGTTCAACTTTTTCCACATGTTTTATGGATTTCATAAAATAATTCTTCCACAATGTTTGGTCGTATTATTCTCATAAGTATATTTATAATAAGGGTAAGGAATCCTGCCCAGAGGCGGCCCCAGCCTGTTTGGTGCCCTGGGCAAACAAGCCCACCGACGCCCCCTGACTGTTCATTACCTCCATACTATTAACTATCTTAAAGTTGAAAGATTTCAAATGATTGTGTTTGTAAGATTTCATATTAAAAAAAAGTCACCGAGCTTCATCATCAGTAATTTTCTAAATCCAGTCTGTTGCTGCTCACTTCCTGATAAACTTTGACTTCTTATTTATATCAGTGGATATTTTGTGTTTCATTTTTATCCATCTGCGACAGACTGGCGACCTGTCCAGGGTGACCCCGCCTCTCGCCCAGAACGTTAGCTGGAGACCGGCACCAGCAGCCCTCCTGACCCCACTACGGACAAGGGTGTTAGAAAATGGATGAACGGATGGATGGATGGTTTTTATCCATCATATAGAGTTAACGTGTTAACTTAGGTTCGGGAGCAGGGCCACGCCCCAAACCACACCTCTAATTATCCAAGTTATCCGCTCATGAACACATCTCTGTCTGCTACGTTTCGTCAATCCCACCCCCCTTACCCTCCATCACACTCATTCTTAATCTTCTAAATTAATGTCATGTTTTCTTTATCAGGGGGATTCTACGCGGGCCGGGAAACATAAAGACGTGTAGCGTCCCGAAGACAAGTCCCCACTGAGAGTCTTCACCTCCCAAGCCCTCCGGCATCCTCCATTCATCCTTTCATCCCTCCATCCTTTCATCCCTCCTTCCCTTCCCTCCACCTCATCCCTCATCCGTTCCCTCATCCCTTCTCTCCTCCCCACATGCTTTCAATCATTAAAACTTTAAATCTATATCTTTGTGGCGTGGTCCTTGCTAGTGAACTTCTGCTTGTCCAGAGTCAGCAGCCTCAGTAAGGAGGCCCAGACTTCCCTCTCCCTAGCAGAGTAACATCGTCCCTCCAGTGTGTCCTGGACTTCCTCTGGGTCTCTTCCCAGTAGGACTTGAACTCCTCACCAGGGAGTCTCCATCTTAACCAGATGCTGATCCACCTCAACTGGCTCCTCTCAGTGTGAAGGAGCAGCGGCTCTACTCTGAGCCCCTCCTGAATCTGGACTCTCTCTAAGGGAGAGCCCAGACACCCTGCAAAGAGAACTCATTTCAGCTGCTTGTATCCGTGACCCAAAGCTCATGACCATAGATGAGGGTAGGAACGTAGATCGACCAGTAAATCTAGGGCTTTGTTTTTTGGCTCAGCTCTCTCTTCACCAGGATAGACTGGTACAGCGCCCACTTCACTGCAGACGCTGGATCAGTGAGGGTTTATTAGACATCTGAAGATTTTAGTCTAGGAAGAGCTGCTGCTACTGTTGCTGCTACCTGGACTCTTCCTGTCGTTTCAGGGGAGCCACTTCCTGCTCTGTCTGCCGGTCAGACTCACCAGTTCTCTCAGTTACAGGCTGCTGGTTTTTTGCCTCTGCTTGTTTCCGTTTCTCATCAGAGCAGACAGAGGTCACATTGTGGTACCAAAGGGTCCAGTCCTGGGAGTCCTCCTATTTAACATCTACATGCTCCCAGTAGCTCAGGTCATAACAATAAGACTGGTTACTATGACAATGCAGCTCTACATTATGATGCCTGTATCCTCTGATGAAGTTATTTTGTCTACTGGCTCGTTGTGTCCCAGCAGTGAAATGTCGGCCATCTTTGTTGATATTTGTCTTGTTGTGAAGGAATGGCAGCAGGAGCAGACATGATGCACAACCCAGAAAAATATGAATTTATGACTTCAACATTCTGCCCAGATAAGACCTGACCTGTGATTTACAGTCGCCAGGTGATGGTAAAATCCTGTTAATCATCTATTTCTAAATATAATGTTCAAAGGGCAGAGCAATAATATCTGAGCTGAGGTAAAATTGAAACTATTCTGCATCAGAGCAGCAAGAAGAACAACCAGAGAACCACATGAGTGATAAAATTCCTCTTGGTAAGAACATTTTAACTGCATTTTTACCTCATTTGGTGGGAATATTTCTATTTTTTCTTTTAATGTTTTAGAAATGCTCATTACGTTCATATCAGACATCTGAAGATTTTAGTCTAGGAACAACTGAGATACTGAAAAGATCCCTGCAGGTTCCTCTGGTAGGCAGAGGAACTGAGCTTCACATGAAGACCGTTCTCCTGGATGGGAGGCAGGGGGAGTTTTACTTTAGATTTAAAATTTATTACAACTTTCACAACGTTCACAATGGGAGGTAATACTGTTGTTGATCAAAGTGCCATGCATGGATAAAATGGCTCTCAGCATGATTCACATGGTTGATTTCTCTGACGACCCCTGGATAAAGATTATTTTCCTGTTGACCTCTGACCTCTGGCCAGAGGCTCCTTGCTAAACGGATGATGATCTGTTGGAGGACTGGAGAGTTTCTGATTGAACTGGACTGGAGGGCAGAGATCGTCCTGTTCAACGGTCTCTGCCTTAAACTTTATCATCGATCATAAAGTTTTTATTAGACTTGATAAGAAACTTTATGACTGCAGCCGGTTTTTGTTCTGATTGTTTCACAACAACAAACATGAAGCAACGGAGAGAAAAACTTCTTTATCTACTTTGACCTCCTGTTAATATTTCCATGGATTTTTAGAGTTTTGTTTCTATTTACATGAAACCTGAAAGATGATTAAAAGATGTGAATGTTCCAGTGTTTCCTCTGATCAGATCAACCTTGGCTGTTTTATCTGCTTGGTAACAGAATGGAGTCAAAGTCAGTTCCAACTAAAGTCAGAAATGTTTTACAAACTAGCCAAAAGATTCCTGCAGAGTTCAGATTTCCAGTTCTGGTCAGAGGAAGCTCTGGTGGCTGCTGCTGCTTTGTCTCTTAATAAATAATTTATTGATAGAGTCAAATATTAATGTGACAAATTACTAAAGTTTTCAAGCTAGTAACTCCTGAATACATGAAACGCCGGTTCTGAAAATGTAACAAAGCTGAACTGAACATAACGACTGCCGGGCATATTACATGTTTCCTTAATAACGGCAAACCAAATGTGATTCTATCAGAAATTTAACTCTATGCTAACAAAAAAATATGTCTGTGTTCTGACAGGGTCACGAAGAAGAAGAAGTAAGGATTTCCCTCCAGGTATTACTGCACACACACACACAAATATATCTTATACTTTTATAGCACTTTGTCAAGTCCAGCAGACTCCAAAGCTTCTCTCTGCAATCCATCGTCACCTTGACGGAGGACAGGCTGCCACACTGGCGCCCCCTGTTGGGCCCTCAGGTTTGAGGTCAAAAATATTTAATCAAAGGTCGACTCAAGTAATAGATATCTGAGATTTGAAAATGATGAAGAGTCAAAAGTATAAAGTTATGTACAAATTCTGTTTTAAAGACTATCATTTAACAAACAACAAAAGTAAATAAATAAATTCAGGTGGAAGAATGATACATTTAAAAAAAAGAAACGTATGAAACTAACACTTGCAGTGTCTCTCTTTGCTAGAACAGAGTAAGGAACTTAAAGTGACAATATCTATTGCTTACTGTATCTTCTTGATCTCCAAATCACTCAATTCAGTTTATTTACACACAATAAATATTTTACAAATGAGTCATTTCAGTTCAACCACATATAATTATTCCTGGTCAATAATTAGTTCAGTAGGCTCAGTTTATTATTCAAATTAGTTAAGAAGGTTCTACCTAAGGAAACCCAGCAGAGCAGCATCACTCCCCCTGACCAACAGGGGGCGACTGTGGAGAGGAATAACTCCCTTGTAACAGGAAGAAACCTCCACCAGAACCAGAACCAGAACCAGAACCAGAACCAGGCTCTGTATTGTCGCCCTTCAGTCTGCTGTGACCGACTGGAGGTTTGAGAAGACACAGCAGAATGCACAAGGAGAAAAAGAAGAACTGAACCAGGACTACTTTCTATTTTAATGAGTGGGAGAACGATTAGGTGATGGCAGCATCATCCCAGCTGATACCCCGCCTCCAGGAAGGAATCAGCCAATCAGAAGGCCAGAGAAGGTGGAGCTTCTATGGAAAGAGAAATAACAGAAAACTAAAAGTTAGCAGTTTAAAAAACAGCAGACAATGCAGACTGGAGAGTAGTAGGAGAAGAAAGAGAGAAGTGGTCAGTTTGTCTCCAGCAGCTTGTAGCAGCTTTGTTACATAAATAAATCAGGATAAACTAATCGTTCAGAACGAGATACGAGAGGCAGAATAAAGACGAACAATAGATCAATAGACAGAAGATAATAGAACAACAAAGATGGTTTAAGAGCAAGAGGTCTCACTTTGACATAACATTAGTTTGTTTTCCAATCAGTGAAATAAATCTAGGTGGGAAGAAATATTACTCAAGTAGGAGCAGCAACACTTCATAATAATATTACTCAAGTATGAAGTGCAGTGCAGTAAAACTTCTAAGTATGTTTTTGAAAAATCTTAACTTAAGTAAATGTAGCTAATTACCACCAACCTGTGTATATTATATACAGTTAATCACTGCATTTTCTTTGCTAAGTTTATATGGAAATTGTATTCAAATATGGAATAATTACAAAATATTAAAATATGTTGAGATGTCACATGTTTATTAGAGAAAATATCACCAAATGTAGTAAAATGTGTTTTATATTAAAGCATAAAACCAAGAACTGTCAAGGGTTTATTAGATTAACAGAATGGTGAGATTCATGTTTTTATCATTTCTATATTTCATTCTGACTTGCTTTATTTTTCCTTTTTCAGATCTTGGATGGGATATTGATAAATACCTGGCAGGACTCCAGAGTAGTACAAATCTAACAGGTAATGTAGAAACTCTGAATCAGAAGTCAGCTCCCCATGTTTTTCCCTTGGCTGTTCAGCTCTCACTCTTAGTGGCTCCTTCATGCTCATGGTACAAGTTTGTTTTTATTAGCATAGCCAATCACATGTGAGGATATGGACTCATACCGTCATGTGAAAACAGAGACGCAGCAGACATGACAGACAGGTTAAGTTATTGTTGTGTCTTTTTAAAGCAGCTCAAATATTAGTTCTGTAAACTGTTTATGACTGAGATCCAGAATGAAGATAATTAAGGTTTTGTCCAATTAGACACAAACTGCAAGATAAAAGTTTCTTTTTTCATTCACCTTGTTCCTGTAACTTTGGAGATCCTCTTTTTAACACTGTGATCTAATTTGTTTTGTGCATTATTAATGAACATTGTTAATTTAAATGTTTTTCAATGTGTTTTGAAATCCTCAGAGTCAGAACCAGAAGGATCCAACATCAGGATTGTTCTGGTTGGGAGAACTGGAGCTGGAATAAGTGCCACAGGAAACACCATCTTACGCAGGAATGTTTTCAAATCTAAAATGTCTTCCTCTACTGTAACATCAGAGTGTCAGAAGGAAACAGGAGAGTTTGAGGGTCAAAATGTGACTGTGGTCGATACTCCAGGACTCGTTGATGATTACTTATCTTCTTGCGTCAGGCCGAAGGTGAAGAGATTTGTCTCTTTCATTGCTCCTGGTCCTCATGTGTTCCTAGTTGTAATCTGTCCAAACAGATTCACAGGAGAAGAACAAAAAGCAGTTAAATTAATTCAGGAAACCTTAGGAGAAAAGGCAGAAGATTACGCCATGGTGCTGTTCACACATGGAGAAGATCTGGAGGCAGATGGAGTCTCCATAGAAACATTTATTTCTGAAAGCCCAGATCTGCGTAAATTTATCCGTCAGTGTGGAGGAAGATATCACGTCTTCAACAACAGAACCAAGGATCCATCTCAGGTCAGAGAGCTGCTACAGAAAATCAAGAGGATGGTTGAGATTAATGGAGGAAGATACCTCACCAACGAGATGCTAGAAGAAGCTGAAAGAGAGGAGGAAGAACGTAGAAGAGCTGAAAGAAAGAAGATGCTAGAAGAAGCTGGAAGAGAGAAGCATCAACGTACATTAGCTAGTATAAAGAAGTTTGCGGAAATGATAGCGACAGGAGTAGCTATGACGGCAAAAATTGAGTATCAAGATCAGGAGATTGAAGGACTTAACAGATATAGTAAGATGTTGAAAGAACAATTGAGTAGAAGTAAAATGATGGAAGAACATGAGAGCTAGAAGAATGATAATGGGAGAATATGGGAGAGAGAAGAAAGAACGTAAAATAGCTCATATATTTATACCTTCTTGCATGAAGATGATGGAAGAATCAGAGAGAGCCAAAAAAGAAAGCCAAGAAGCAGGTGCAAAGACATAAAATAAGGGTAGTTGTATAATTCAGTAATCATGTATTAAATATGACAACACATGAATAAAATGTTGCTTTATGTGATAGATTTCTGCAAGATTAACAACTTGAATTTAAAAATAAACATGAATTTACTTAAAAACTCTTTACTAATTGACATTGTTTAATAACTGTGATTACATTTAAATATGTTTTTGTACTTGGATCTGTACTGACTGGTGTGACAGTACTGATTATATATTTCTAACTATATCTGTTTTGTAAAGCAAGTTGAGATTTGTGCAGTGGCTCAGGGATTTATAAGCCAAAATATTTTTTAAAATGTAAATTGTAATGTAATTTGTCAGAAATTAAATAAACCTGTTTCAGTTCTAAAAACATAAAAAATAATTTTTGTTTGTAGTTCAGGATGAAAATCATTTTTATAAAGTTGATTAGATTATATGTTCAGGAGGTTATTAACTTATTTACAGTCTTTAATGATTCTGATTTAATGTGGCTTTTATTTTCCGTGATGTCTATGTTCTGATCCAGACATATTGTCATGTATGAATCGGGACCAAAAGTACAAGAAGAAAGAGAGAAAGAAAGAAGGACCGACCGACCGACCTACTTACCTACTTACTTACTTACAGGCGTTGCTGAATCCAGAGAACGGTTCTCTGTCATGTTTCATCAGGTCAATGAAGGTTCTTTTCTACTGACCTCTGGTCCATATGTGGTTCTGTTGCAGGAGGTTTTATGGTGGAAGCCACCAGTGTTGAGTATGAGACGATTCTGGGAGAACAGGAAAGACCTTATTTGGGTTGTTGTTATCTTGTATATCAACAAACTGGAGAAATGTGAGAAGAAGGTTTTTTTTTTTTAGTAACCTCTAAAAAAACAAAATGAGGAGAGAAAAGGTTCAAAGACTCAATAATTTTGCTGAGAGGAACTGCCTGAGCCACAGAGTGGTCAGAATAAGACCCGGATCCGGGCCCAAAACCCTTCCACCCTTGTGGATTAATAATCCATTGGATCGAGGCGATAAGAATTTTAGCTGACTGATCCAACATGTATCACAGGGCTGTCAAATTCATTTAATGTAATCAAGATCATGAACGCTCTTAAAGGCCAGAATGTATTCATAAAACCAGTAAACCATCCATCCATCCATTTTCTGTTCACCTTTGTCCCTTAATGGGGTCGGGAGGGTTGCTGGTGCCAATCTCCAGCTACGTTCCGGGTGAGAGGCGGGGTTCACCCTGGACAGGTCACCAGTCTGTCGCAGGGCAACACAGAGACAGACAGGACAAACAACCACACACTCACACCTAGGGACAATTTAGAGAAACCAATTAACCTGACAGTCATGTTTTTGGACTGTGGGAGGAAGCCGGAGAACCCGGAGAGAACCCACCATGCACAGGGAGAACATGCAAACTCCATGCAGAAAGACCCCGGGCCAGGAATCGAACCCAGAACCTTCTTGCTGCAAGGCAACAGCTCTACAAACTGCTCCACTGTGCAGCCCCCAGTAAACCAACTTTTAAAATATTAATAAATTGTTAAAATTACATTATAATTGTCATCTTTTCACATTAATCAGTTCCTCCAGGATTTTCCCAATTGGTTTTGTGATTATTTGCAATAAAAATCAACTGTTTGTCGTATTAATTTAGAAACATTTCCCATTCATACAATATGTCATACATATTCCACATATGTATGACAATGTGCAACATTTTATTTCTCACCGTATAGATCATGGACTATAATTTGACATCAATTAATGCTGAGGCAGCTGTTTAGTACAAGTAAGAAAGTTGGCATCACTTAAAGCCAAAAGATGTTCAATAATTAGCATTAGCGTAAAAAAGTGTGGGAATTTGTTGCTTTTGCATGAATTTACACAAAAATTCCTCAAAAACTGGAGGGATTAAATTATGTAATCTGGCAGTAAGTGTCATGATTTGCGGTGTGGGTGGTGAGGAAGAACGCAGGCGGACCCAGGTAGAGATTAAAATGATGGATTTAATGAAGAAACCACAAAACAAAGTCCAAACATAGAGGCTGTTGGAATTATTGTGTGTTATCATTCTTACATTGGTAATATTACTAATCTTACATTAGTAGTCTTATATTAATATAGATTATGATGATTTCCATTTAGGAGTGTTGGCCTTTTACTGTGTGTGTTAAAACGTTTAACTGCTGTGTTGAAAACTTTTGACCCACTCTCACTGAACTGATTGTTCCCTCTGCCCTTCCACAGAGAACAATGACGTACAACTAGGAGCCGACAAGAGACAAGGACAGCGGGTGGGCTTAAATACACAGGGAATGAGACACACCTGGAGAACAATGAAGGGGAGAGAGACAGGACATCACAGAGACTCACAAGAAACAGAACCTAAACTAAACACAGTGTTTCACTTTGACCCGTCAGACGCTCCAGAACCAAACCCAGAATTTGCTCCCGCAGACGGATAATCTCAGGTTTCTCCTCATAATCTGGGTTTTCATTCTGTCTCTCCGCGTTTGCAGATTCTTCCTGCTGCTCACTGAGTCCAGATTCAAGCAGATTCAGATGAGCTAAATGTGAAATATTACTAAATATTAAAACAGAAATATCAGAACGTTTCCTGTAAAATGTACATTTGTAGCTGAAAGTGGAGAAGCTCAGTAGGAAGTCTGGTGAAAAACTTTAGGAAAATAAAATGACACGATAAACTGAAATCTGCAGAACTTCAGGAAAATCGAACTTCCTGTGAAACCTTGAGGAATCGTCCTGCTTCTGGTTCCTGCTGAAGTTTTTCTGAGTTTTTAAACTTTTTATCCTCAGAGAATCTCCTCCATTAGAGCTGCTGTCAATATTTACCGCTTTAATAATTAATGCTGCTAAATGAGCCGCCGGGGGAGGAAGGAGCGCTCCTCATCATCATCACACCCAGAGGATTACATCACTCAACACACCGTCTCCATGGAAACCACTCATTTACTGCTGGCGACTTTAATGTGAGACTCTCTTTAAAAACAACTTTTATTAATCTGCAGTAACTGAAGGATGTGCGGCAGAGACGGGTCAGAACCAGAACCTTTAGTTGGGTCAGAACCAGAACCTTTAGTTGGGTCAGAACCAGAACCCAGCAGATGATAAAAGCCAAAGTGTTTCTCTGGTTCAGTAACTGTGTGAACAGAAAGGAACGGATCAGAACCATTCTGACCCGTTGACCCGGCCCAGTTCCTCCAAATGGTTCTGCAGGTTCTGGATGTCCGGTCCAGGTGCTGTATGACCTTTGACCCCAGCTGCTGCAGACGCCTGCTGGTCACCCAGTCATTCAGGTGGAACAGTTAAAGCATGAGCCCCTGAGGACTGGGCTGGGAAACCCCTGATATAAAACACAAACACATGAAGCCCAGCAGAGGTTCTGGTCCACCGGGTCAGAACCAGAACCACTTTAATGCATCCTGGATAAAATGTTCAACATCAGGGAGAATCCAGAACCTGAACAGAACCTGAACAGAACCATCTAGTTCTGGTCTGGATGATCAGAACCAAACGGTTCTAAAGGTTCTAGCAGTGAATCAGAACCTCCTCAGCCCGTCACGGATCAGCAGAGATGATGGATGAACCGTTTAGAGGCAGAAACGTTCTGATAACACTCTGGTAGCTAAATGCATAATAAATGGCAGACGCCTCCTGGACCGCTCTGGTCTACTGTCACTGACGAGACATGGGGCGGCCATCCTGGAGCAGTCGACCGCTTCAAGATGGCCACCATATTTCCAGCCCCCAGCAGCCAATGCGTGGTCGACTCATTGATTATGACTGTGGCTAAATGTAGCTGAACTGACGTCAAGCTAGAAGGCAGACAGAAGCAATCGATCAGCAGAGATCAGATCAGATCCAATGGAGGAAAAACGATTCATCAGGGACAAAATGTGAAGATTCTGGTTCTGTTCATAAAAACTCTGAAACCAGAGACACATCACTGATCCTGCCGGCCTTCATCCTCCATCATCATAATCATCAACTGGATGGTAAACCAGAGAAACATTCTCCACGATCGTTGACCTCAAATCTGTGGCCTTCACTCAGCCTTCACCCAGAGGTCAAAGGTCAGAATGCTTTCAGCTTAACCTTTACCCTATAGGTCAGTACCAAACATTCTGATTATCTCAGCAAAAAGACTGAAACCGGCCAGCAGGTGGCAGCTGGGAGTTTGGAGCTGGCAGGTAAAGCCAACATGAAGCTTCTTAACCTGGAGGCTGGAAAAGTCCAACGTCTGACCAGATCCATTAACACTGTGAAAAATCTGACATCCTGCTGAGTTCCCAGTTCCAGACCAATAAACACGACGACCAACCAACTGGGTGGACAAAACAGAAAAGATCCTCAGAGATCTGGAAGAGAACCATCAACCTTCAGAGGACAGACGTATAAAACCAGAGACCATCGTCAGGAAGAGGACAGCTGTGGTCTTTTCCTTTTATTCACTCAGTGAATCGTGTTTAATATGAATCAGCAGGTCTGACCTTCATGAACATCATCATGAAAACATTTCCTCTTCTGTTTTTCTAGTGAAACTTTTGCATGGAAACTTTTGTTTCTCACCAGAAAACAGAACTGAATCAGTAATGAAGTGTTGACAATGGTCATGTGATGTTTACAGCAGAGAGAGGATGAGATAAAAGCTGATGGCAGGAAGTGGATCTGCCACTCTGGCCCATCTGACGATGCCGGGTTGTAGTGGCGGTGACCTCTGTGACCTCTGTGTTATGATGCTGTGATGCTGTGATGCTGAGCAGGAGGAGTGCGCTGAACGTGACGGTGACGGGGCCTCACCAGGGGGTCCTGGGCCTGGTGCTGTTCACCATCGTCACCACGCTGCCATGCTGCGTGTTCCTCTTCATCAACCTCACCATGCTGTACACGCTGCGCAGCCGGCCGCTCTTCAGAGAGGCGTCCCGCTACGTGCTGCTGTTCAACCTGCTGCTGGTGGACACCGTGCAGCTGTTCCAGAGCCAGTCCATGTTCCTGCTGTCCGCGGTCAGCCTGTCGCTGCTGTACCCGGTGTGCGCTGCGCTCACCGCCTTCAGCAGCCTGGCCCACTGCGTGTCCGTGGTCACGCTGGTCAGCATGTGCCTGGAGCGGTACGTGGCGGTGTGCTACCCCCTCAGGCACAGCGCCATCGTCACCCTGAGGAACACCGGCGCCGCCATCGGCGTCATCTGGGGCTTCAGCTCCTCCCACGTCGTCGTCCAGCTCAGCCTGATGCTGTCCCGCTTCTCGGTGGCTGACCTGGGGGTGATGCAGATGGTGTACTACTGCGGGAAGGAGAGCGCCTTCATCGACCCCGTGTCTGACCTCTACGACAGAGCCTTCACCTACTTCCTGTTCCTGCTGGGGGCGGCCACCGTCTCCTTCACCTACGCCGGCATCATCGTGGCGGCGCGCTCTGCGTCCACGGACAGAGCGTCGGCCGTGCGGGCGCGGCGCACGCTGCTGCTGCACCTGCTGCAGCTGGGCCTCAGCATGTCCTCCACCGTCTACAACTCGCTGCTGATCGTCATCACCGGCAGCCTGGAGCGCGTGCCGGCCGTCCGCCTGCAGATCGGCCTCTACATGGCCGTCATCATCCTCCCCAAGTGCCTCAGCTCGCTCATCTACGGCCTCCGAGACCACAACATCCGGCCCGTCCTCATCATGAACCTCATCTGCCAGTGCAGAGGCTCCGCTCTCCACACCGGAACCAGAACCAGAACCAAGAACAGAACCGGAGTCCAGCTCAGCTGAGACGTTCATTAGGAACTGGGGAAATAAAGACGATGATGGGAGGAAGTCAGACCGTTCCGCAAATAAACCTGCAACTGTTTTCACTGAACCGATGAGTTATGGGAAATAATAATAATAATAATAATAATAATAATAATAATAATAATAATAATAATAATAATAATAATAATAATAATAATAATTAATAATAATGTTTTAATTTGCAGAATGACTTCAGGAGATCATAAACATGTCTGATTATTAAAACATGAAGCTGATTTTTCATGAAGAACTTTGAGTAATTAGTTGAATCCTGCAGCTTTTAAAACACCTGAACTCTGATTAAAAACATCTTAAACGTTAATCTACTGGATTTTAGTGA